>JADLZL010001720.1:0-114728 GCA_015844335.1 Chrysopogon serrulatus | reverse complement strand
TTCCGACGTGCATCGTCGCACTCAGCGTCGTGAATGTGATTGGTTGCTTCGCGAAGTTCAACAAGTTCAAGTCATTGCCAATTTTGCCAAGGTAAAGGATCGCCTCATGTCCTTGACTTGCAGGCCAGTGTGACTGTGTGAGCCTGTTACTGCAAGGAGAAGAAAGGATCGATGCTCCCGTGAATTGCTGGGACTGATATGAGCCCCAAGCTGGTGTTACAATTAATCGTCTTCGCCCGCGGCCCTCGTTTTTATACTTTACGTCTTCACCTCACTCACAATTTTAGGTGCCTTGTTGTGGTATGAAGGATGTGTAGTGTAGAGGGGAAGAATATGAAGTGCCTACTGCCGAATTTAAACACACCGTGCAACAGCTATACTAGCTTCGTTTTAAATTATAGTTTATTTGATTTTTTCTTCAAAATTGACCACTCATTTTATTTAAAAATTTATGTAAAATATCACTTTTTATTGTGATATGATTTATTAATAAAATTTCTTTAAGAATAACTTGAATTTAACTATGTTTGTACAAATTTAGAATGGAGGAAGTATATTTTACCCCACCTGCTCGGTACTTTTCCCAACACAATTGCTATGGCTTTGCGAAGAAAATGAAAAGGCTATATTTGCATCACCCTCCTTGATGGCTCTGAAAAGATTTAGTAGTGTAGAACAATTCTATAGAGGTGTTTGGTTCAAAAGAAATATATCTCATTCTAAATACGTGGTGTATCATTAGTTAATGCTTAGGCTTTAGTAAAATGCCCCCATCGTTTAAATTAGTGGTTTCTAATAAAAAAAGATGTTGATATGGGCGGACCTAGCACCGGATTGCCCTGGGCTCGAGCCCCTGCTACTTTTACTGAATTTATCGAGCCCCTTCTAAGCAGCCACTATAAGTTTGCAGTCACTAGAGCTTAGAACGAGAGGCTAAATATAAAAAATAAGGATGTGAAGCTAGGCCTAAATGTTTTGTAGTCACTGGATGCTGATGCAGCAATTTATTCTATTCCATAAACCAAAATCAAAAAAATAAAAGTGAAAAAATAATACACCACCACATTTCGGGAAGGAAACATCCATTATAGTCTTTAGAACCTCTTAATAAAGAGGCTAAAAATGCCTTATATATGTTTTTCCATCAAAGAAAATAGTTCATGTTACAAATGATGAACTACTTGACATAAAACGAGAAAAAAAAGATACATCAAAGATGGTCAACTTCTTTCCTCGAGGGGTGTCCTTCCACGTTCAACTGGGCGGTAACCACCAAACAATGACCACCATTAGTTTCTTTCCTTCCTCTCAAAAAATAATTGAATTTAATAAATAACATATCTCTTTGGTCAGCCTCAGTGGCAGGTTTCATTTCGCTGTTTTCAAAACTGCCATATGTGGCATGCTATTTAATAGAAAGTTGGTTATCGAGCAAAGAGAGTTTCATTTCTATAACACTCTTTTTTTCTCTCGTCATTAAAACACTATCATATCATCAAAAATACATATGTGGCATGCTATTTAATACTTACAAAACTTTCATGAGACTGGTCTTATATTACACTAGTATAGTGTCCGTGCTAACGCTACGGGCTTTATTCATATATGCAAATTAGAATCACCCAAAGATATCACAAGCTAATACTTCCTCATGCGTTGCTATAGCTTCATCTAGGAGATACATATAAAAACAACAAATGATGATATTTTTTTCGCGGATTGAAGAAGAAATAACCAGAGCAGTGAAAAAAATATCTATTCAAAAATTGCATCATATTTCGTAATAAATATTAAAATTGGCGACATAGTAGAAAAAACAAAGTCATAGAGACAAAGAGAGTAGCGTATGCTTTGCTCGAGAGTCTGCTCTGAGTTGAGTTTATTCTCGAGAATGTGGACAAAGTTTGTTCATGAAGACAGAGAGAAGTCTGTGAGTTCCAATTCAAATATGATGTAAACTCGGACTTGGAATGCCCCTCCTTCCTTATTCTCCAGACAACAAGCTATCGTACCAATACAAATATCGGTGTAGTAAGCTGTAAACAAAATGAAAAATATAGGGAAGCAAGAGTTCAAATTGCGGGCACCACTCGACAAGCGGGGAGTAATCAATTTCGCACATAGTATACTGTGCGTACTAATATTACGGAAAATAATACTTACAATTGATTTGGTGATAAAAAGCTATAAAGAGAAATTTACGCTTCCTTAAATAAAATGTGCAAGTGGCAAAATACAAGTGGAAACAAGTTTTCTATTGATATCAGAAAAAAATACAAATGGCAAAAGATGTCGAATGTATTCATTAATTAGTAGCTTGTACTCTCGGTGCATACTTTAGGAATTATAACTCAGAAGAACCGGAAAATCAATAAAATACCTTGCAAAAGTGAAGCTGGTTGCTATTACAGAAGGCATGGTTCCTCCTACACTTTGACCAAAAGACCTTGGGGATCAGCTGCTCTGGGGTCCACACTTTGTTGAAGCTGGAAAATACAGGATGATGGGTTACTTCCATGCATGAGGTGCAAGACCTAGGCAAGCTTCTTCCAGAGCCCTGAATTTTAGGTGAAGAGCAATGTGGGCAAAATGAAGTTACTGCTATTGGCACAAAAATATTTTTTACAACCTAGAGGCATGGCTAGTAGAAGTAGAATTGTTTTTATGAAGGAAACTCTTGCATAAAAATTACAAAGTGATGCATACCTGCAATCTCACAATCCCATTGAAAAAGGATCTCATTTCCGATGGCCAGAAACATCAACACTGCAAATGATTAAAGGACCAATTCACACCAATATACAATTCAAGTGATTACAGTTTTCTTATAGTAAACAAATAATGAATTGTTGCGGTTCAATAAACAAATAATAACTAAATAATGAATAGAAATATACTTTTTTATTGTGAACAAAATCACAGTACGAAATCTAAAACAAAAAGAATCACGGGGCAGATTTGCGGAGGACAATACCGGGATTCTCTTCGGTCTGTTACTCATTATCCCCTCAGAACCGGAGCTGCCTCTCAATGTGATTTGATTATCGTCGACAATAGCCCTTGCAGAGCACACAGCTGCTGACATCATTGAACCAGCCTCCACCCTGAATACCATTTCAGTCACAAGCAGATGTTAAGACTAATTGGCACATCCAAGCTCCTGATCCAAACCTCTGTGCAGGCGGTAGCCTAGTAAGCATCCATCCAAGCTCCATTGTAATGGTTATCACAGGAAGTAAGCATCAACTTTTGCCAGAACTACCCGCTACAAGATATTTTTATATTTATTCTTAAATAATATCATTGGAATAAAAAAGCACATGAATATGCAAATTATCCATTACTTAAGGCGATGGGATTACTTGCCTGGATTATTCTAGATATATATTACTCCTGTACACAAATCAAAGGAAAACAAAATAGTGCCTTCATAAGCAAATCCACATCTGCTAGTAGAGTGGGAGAGCACAGCTTATCATGGACATTCTCCTTGCATGTTTTTCTTTTGTCATACTATGGGTGAAGCTAGGGGTTACAGTTGACATGACAGAGAGAAGGGTAAGGATATTCATCTGGGGAAGACAGATCTACATATATGATTTTGATTTTGAATCCACTGCTATAGCAACAAAAAAAGAAAGGGAGATTATTCCCCATGTGAAGGGCGGCCCTGGTGCAAGCGGTAGTGTCTTACCGTCTGTAACCGGTTGGTCCAGGGTTCGAGCCCCAGCCTCCGCACTTTGTGCGGGAATAGGCCTGGCTGCTTATATCCCTTCCCCCTGACCCTCGCGCAAGCGGGGAGCCTACGGCACCTTTGGTACGCCCTTTTTAGATTATTCCCTACGCCTAGAAGAGAATATAGACAGATATATGAATCTGGGTATATCAGGTTGGCAATAACAATATTTTTGTTCATATGGTATTTGCTCCGTCAAAGATCCTACATTCTTGCTAATCTGATATAAATTAGCTCGCTCTTGAAAACAAATTGATTAGAGTATTGCACTCAACTTGATTAGACCAATAACAAATCAATGCAACTTTTTGATCTAATCAAAGGTCTTGTCAAGATAGTTGAATCAGTTAAACTTTCAGATATAAAGTAATAAATAGGACATATCCTTATGAAACAGTAAGGGTTAGCTATGATCTTGAGAAGGAAACACACCCAGCAGCTATGTGAGTCATCGCCCTCATGAAACCCGGTGATAGACTGTTGGGCGCTGCCTGAATAGTAGAGGAAATCGTTGAAGTGCAACTGATGCTTCGTCTTCTCGAGAATCAGCTTGATTATGCTTCCGTACATCACCTACAATGAGGAAACAGTATCAATGGATAACCAATTTGGACACAAAACGGTGACCTGTAATTAAAAAATAGGCACCGCATTATAAAATGGTGCAAAGTACAGACATATGAGTAGTTAAAGAAGTATATAAATATATAGTTGAACCTTAGAGTCATATGCACATCACTGAAACTCCATTTATCCCCCCTCCCCAACTTTAATCAAACAAATCTCTTATAGGTAATTAGCTAAAAACAAAAATGATCCATTAGTTTAATTTGTAGAATGAAAGCACGAGGTGCTGCTGTATAATAAAAAGTTACAATAGAAAGCATAAGGAACTGCTATAAATAAAAGCTGTAAACCTGTGCTGGGATATGAGGCTAGTCATGAAGACCTCTTGACTCCCTCATCCAGCATGAGCGGCATGGTTTTCCCAAACTTTGGTAGAGCTCTCCTCTAAGTATATAGCTGTATAAGATGCAGCAAGCCACCAAAAAACAAACGAACCAAATACAATCTGTGTCTGTGTAAATAAAAAATGTGAACCTTATCTTATTACCATCCCAACTCGTGATGAAACAGTAACATATATATAGATCAAATTGATCTGATCAATAGATGTGAGCCCAAGCATAGAATCCGGTGGACCAAGGATTTTGCATAGACGAAAACCAAACAGAGCAATGCATGCTGCTGTAAAAAGTGACATTCAGACATGAGTACTTGATACTAAAAGCGCTAGTCGGCAACTCTGCTTTGCCTCTTCAAAATTGATTAAAATATGTTAAATGTGTTCCATTGAGACATGAGTACTTGATACTAAAAGCTAGTCGGCAACTCTGCTGCCTCTTCAAAATTGATTAAAATAAGTTAAATGTGTTCCATTTGTTAATGCAGGATTACACTTCCTCTTCACAAACCAAAGAATGACATTTGCGGCTGAATACGGTCGAGGGTGAGGTGACCCCGAACAAGCCTATGCAGATCGGAACCAGGGGGCTCAACGCCGCCAAATCGAGCACCCCCAAGCTCCGCCTCCGCGCACCTCTCACAAAACAAAAGGGAGGGAAAGGATTCAGAACCTGCGTTGAGGCCTTGGTCGCCGCTTGAAGCAGCTCATGAAGTGCGGCGTGGGTCGGAGGTCCGCCGTCGCGTGGCCGAGCCGGGAACAAACAGGGGCCAAGCGACAAGGACCAGCCGTCGAAGCCCGCGGCCAGAAATGGGGGGCGGGTCGCACAAGGATTGGCCGCCGGAAGCCACCGGGCCGAGGAGGGAGGCGAACGGAAGTTATGTCGCGTCCGGCCGCACGGGAACCCTAGCGCCGAGCGCTGGTGGGAAAACGGGCGCGCGCTGCAGCGGAAGGGGGCAGCCGCATTTAAAGCGGAGGCGGCGGCAAGATCGCCCCCAAGCGGGAGGAGACGCGGCCGGGCGATTTGTTTCTTTTTCGGGTTGAGTTGCGAGGCGCGATCGGGGGCACGTGGCGTCTTGGCTTGAGGCTTCAACGCTGAAACTGCGAACGATCATGGCCGCACGATCGGGTTGAAGATTGGGAGAGATGTTTTTTGCCCTTGATTTTAATAGAAACGAGAATCCCGTGTGTATTTTTTTTTTGGTGCGCAATGGTTGGAGGCTCTCGAGTGAGGGACGTATTTTTGGGTGGATGGAGTATAATTTAAGTATTACATTATAGTAGAGATCTACCATAAGCTTCTTTAAGAGTGAATCCTAAAATCAAAGGATATAGGAGAGTACTCTAGCAACTAAAACTTGTCTCCTATTTTTTATTTACTTAGAGATAAGGGAGAGGAGATGTCTGCTTAGTCTAGGAGAGATGATGTTTCTTTTTAAAGATATCTTATAAAAAATTATATATATATAGGAGAATTTGTTATACATCTTTGTCTCCTAAAGTAGTTTAGATATAGAAATTTGGAGTATAGCTCCTCTGACAGATCTAGAAATACTATTGCCACGTTACACTCTCCGCACCAGTGATCAGCGCAAGCTCGTGTTCAGCAAAATGAGTAACAAAAATCTAAATAAATAAATAAATAAAAGGCTAAACGTCCGCATAACCATGTTCAGATTTGCGTGTGAACCGGAAGTCGCCACGGCCCACGCCGCGTACAAAAAAAATCCACACCAACGGTCAGGATCGTGACCGGCCTCCTCCGGTTACCGATTCCAATTCCAGCGGCGACGCTACCCAACCCGAGCCCGATGCTCCCGAGCCCGATGCTGCCGTCGTCTCGTCTCATCTCACGCTCAGTGCCGCACCGCAGATCCAACGCGGCGCTAAAAAATCCGGAGCCGTGCTGGCGCTGGGAACCCCCCTCCTCTTCTCGGGCAGACGGGCACCGCTTGGCCTCCTCCGCTAGGCAGGCAAGAGCAGAAGAGCCAGCCGCTTCGGGATCGGGACGCGGAGAGGGGAAAGGCGAGTCGTCGTCCGTCCACGGCAGCTTCCCTCCCTCTCCTCTCCGCCCCCGCTTACCCTAGGCCGGCCCCCCTCCCGCCGCCGCACGATGAGCACCTCTCAAGCCGCCGCCGCCGTAGCTGCCACCGCTGCCGCTGCCGCGTCGCCTCCCCACCGCCGCCGACGAGGCCGCGCGGGCGACGGAGACGGCGGTGGTCGACGAGAGGGTCGCCTCACACGTGGACCCGTTCCTCGTCGAGGCGCTCGACAACCCTCGCCACCGCCTCATGGGTACGTGCCGAGCCGCCCGCCTTATCTGTTCGCTCATCATATCGCGTCGCTTCCTGCGCCTGCGGTTTCGGTGTCGTAGGATCGTCATGCTTGTGCGGATGTGATGATTGCTGTGGCTGTGGCTTCGCGTCCGTAGGCGGTGGGATTTGGGCCGGGATGCCCGCGCCTTGTCTCTTAGGGTTTGGGACTGGTGCTTCCTCAGTGCGGAATTGGGGATTAGAATTGCTTTAGGTGTGATTTATCTTGGAAAGCGGCGGGATGATAGCCTAGTAGTGCAATTGTAGGAGAATTCCTAAGAATTAAGTTTTATGATCTATCTCTGGCTTGTTTAGCTCGTTATTATGTTCTGGTAGCTGTTGCTACATGCTGATGCTGATTATGCTTCTAGCCTGCAATTCTGTGCCCTACAGAACAATACTGATAGGCAACCTGTAGTTTTGGCTTAGTTATAAGTTTACAGTTGGTTTAATGTATCGAAAAATTGCTGGTAAAGATGAATGGATGCATGATTGTCATGGTGGTAGAGGTTTTAACTGTAAGAGGAACCAAGCTGACTTCTTTTTGGGCAGTTGTTGTAGCCTCTACAACGCTGCTAGCAGTGAAAGGAGGAGGGATCTGTTCAATGAATTGAAATGGTATTACCCGGGACACTTTGCTTCCAAACCGAGTACCACCGCATCACCTTGCCTTGGGCCATTACATTTGTAATTGGTGGTTCAGTGCAGTTGTATTTGGCCTGGGTCTGTATGCATAGGGCAGCTCTTCTTTCAATCACTTTTTGATTGTTCTTTGTTTTTGGCCTTAAATTGTAGATTTCACAAGCTTACTAATATGTTGGGCTAATAGTTACAAACCTACAACTATTTGTTTTGCATGAAACTACAACTTTGTAACTACCCCCCTCTCAAAATGGCTAATTGGGTCCAAATGTCAATGGCAGTACGTCACAATTGGTATGCAGGCCTTGGTCATCTAGCTGACATGTAGGCACAGATAAGACCATAATGGTGGAATAATAACAAAGTTGTAGTTTCATGAGAAGAAATCCCAAAATATTGGTAGGGTTGTGTTTAATCTACTCTAGATTGTGTTTGCAATGAATCATAAGCTGTCATGAAGTATTTTTGGTTAGTGCTGATATGAATGGTTTACTACACAAGTGAACTATCCAAATATGAACCTGTGTCCCTGCCCATTCTCCACTCTTATGCCAACATTCTCTACCACCAGATTGTAAAAATATGATATTAGAATTTTTTCCCCTTCTTTTTGGTTGCTTTCATGCCTTAAAACCACATCTTTGGCTCTGAAGATTGTGCCTTACCTCATCCAAACTCCTAGGCATGTGCCTTGCATGACTACTCTGTACATAGTTTAATGTAGACATGAAAGAATAATAATGCATTTTATGTAACGAACACTACTCTGTGTCCATGGATTTTTCAGAAAAATAATGAACACATGAATTGCACATTTTATGCATTTTTCTGGGCAATAGGTCCTTTTACTGATATGTCTACATTTTTTTGTTAGTAGGTTATTATTCATATTTGGTCTTTCATTATTATATAATCATTCCAGTTCTCTCTTATTACAGTTCTACGGATGGAACTGGATATACAAAACTTTATGCAGAACCCTCAGCTGCAGGAGTTCGAATTCCAGAACTACCCGACTTCTTACCTCCGCTGTGCTGCTCATCGTGTTGCACAACATTATGGCTTAGAGACTATAGTAGCAGATAGTTTAGTAGAAGGCCCAGTTAGCAGGATCATTGCAAGAAAAACACCAGAAAGCAGGTATCCTGCAATTTCTTTATCAGAAGTTCCTAGCAAGCAGGCAAGAAATGATCATGAAGCAGCAGAGAAGCTTAAGTTTGTCATATATCAAAGGCCCAAAGCATTCCAAAATGGAAGTGCTGATTCTACAAACAAGAATGGTGCACCAAAAACTGTTGAAGAGAGAATAGAGGAATATAATAAAGCACGAGCACGCATCTTCAATGATTCCATTTCTGCAGATTCTGATGCTGCAAGTGTTTTGGGAAATCTTTCCACTGGCAGAGATGAGCCAGTGAATGTTGAGCTTTCTGTTGATGAAATCAAAGTCAGCACCGTGAACAACCGTTCCAGAGTTGCAGTCTTTAAGGATACCCAAAAGGATCGTAGTGACCCAGACTATGATCGAAACTACAAAAGGTTAGCATATCCATCAGTAAATTTTTTTGTTGCCACCAATTGATGTTAATGATGAAATGGTGAAGGTGTAACATTATCCTCTTGCAGGTATGTTAGGAGCCCAGTGCCTGACTTCAACTTGAGCCCAGGTGCCTTCAACTTTGTTGTGCCTCAGTTTATGCAGTATGGTGTTGGTTATGTGCAATCTCCTGGCATGTCCACAAACCAGCCTACTGTGTACTTTGGCCAGCCTGATCTAACAATGGGGTCATCTTCTGGAGCTGCTGTTTACCCACATTGGCCAACCCCAGCTATGATGTATCCCCATTGCTATGACAATGTTGGTCCAATGATTTCTCAGGTGAGCATAATCATATAACTGAATTCTGACATTGCAAATAGTGCATTTTAAGTATGCTGTGCACCTTCGTTTATAATCTCTAATTGTAGACTTCTCTTTTTTTCATCATGTTTGTATATATATTTCAGTAGTAGCTCATACAAAAGTTTATTTAGGTGAGAATAGCCAGCAAAACATAATTTTTCTCTTAACAAATTAGTATATAGTGAGAGGAACATGTTTTTGGCAACTCAAGTTGAATCTGTACTAAAATATTCATATGACATTCCATACACATGCAAATATATTGTAGGGCAGGTTGAGCTTAAAATTTCTGTTAGCCATATAGAATGCCAGATTCATGCTACCTGTGGGGTAGTTATGATCCCTTTTGTGTCGCTTGACAGGAGACTTTTTTTTAAAAAAGAAAAAATTCTTTGTAAAAGGTGGTGTTAGTATGCTTACGGTTTTTTTAATAAACTTTACTCCCATCATTCCAAATAAGCAAAAATGATGTACCAAAAAAAGTCAAAGCGACTTGTGATTTGAAATGGAGGGAGTATATGAGAAGAAGATATTCTGTCATTTTGTTTGTTTCATGTCCCAACTCCCAACAGTGCCCACATTTGCTTTTATAGTGCTCAATAGCATCTGGAGTATTACAACTTGGAAATGACCTTAATTATCTCAAACAAATAAAACCCCGACAGTAAATTTTATTTGGTATTTCTTCTTTCAGACGAAATGAGTAGGATATTTTGTTGTTATTGCAGGTTCCTCTGTACCAGTCTTTCAACCATGGCTAGGGGATTCTGCTTGGTGGAAAGTTGGGAACAACTCTCTGTTGAACTTGCTATGTTGTGCTGTCCTATGTTAAGTGGAGTTACTTAGATTCGGGCCATTTCTATTACAAAAATTCATGTAGCGTCGAACGTAGTTGTATAAGGAGTCCTAATTCGTTGATACTATTATCGTGAACTAGTCTGGAACTGTGATGCTTGTCTAATGTGTGGTTCTCCTCTGCAATTGGCCAATTGCTATCGATTTAGGGTTCACTAGAATAGTGCTGCACCTGTTCTTGAACCGTGTGGCGTGATGGTACTGGTACAACCAGGAAGCCACTTCCCAGCAGTCATTGCTAACTTGTCGATCTTTTAACCTCTTTTTAATCAAATATTTTAAATATACCCTAAAAGTAGTAGTTAGATTTAACCCATTTGGTTGTGACAGATAGCAATGCTGACCAAGTAACGTTTCGTCATATGTATTTTTTCTTTCCAAATAACATAGTATGGATAGACCTTCACAATGAACGTATATTTATCTATGAACGCATATATGCAAATCTAAATATTACCTCTATAAGTATCTTTGACTATTGACAGATCTTGAGCAAGGAATCTGGTCCGATCACGCTAATGCCTTGGACACATGACGATTGACGGTGCTCTATTCTAAGGAACTGATTTTTTTATTATTATTTTTGAGAATCAGGAGCTGATCTTTATTTGGAAAAAGAAATGCCCAAACAGTCGCAAGCCTTTGTAGCTACAAAATTGGGCTGAATACTTGAAGTAACATGTCCCATATATATACACTTTATAGCCCGCTTAGTGCTGATTCGGCTAGCAGGGCCCCCGATCAAGCTTTGCGTTTTGAAGCTGCGACCCAGCCCGCGAGCAAAAGCGTTAAGCATGGGCCATGGGGGATGTTTGCAAGATCCACGGTCACGGACAAAGTTTTGGCATGCAAATACTGTATGTACTAATGTTGAACTGAACCGCTGCACTCCCTATAGCCAGGCTTCGATCTTTTTAATGATATTAATTATAATATTAATTGTTGATATTTATTATTTATTAAAATTATCAAAAATTGTTTCTTGAAAAGTGAAACGATTTTTTTGGAGACGGATGGAGTATTGTACAGGGGCGGAGCTACAGGGTGGTCCCTGTGGGCCGCGGACCACCCTGCGCTCAAGCCTAACCAAGGCCATGGATTCAGACGTCTCTGCCTCTGTCTGGCGCCGTCTAGCCTTCGCGGCTTCACAAATCCCTACCGCCGCCTTTTATATTCCTGTTTTTCCGTGCTGGTGCAGATGCACCTTCCTTCTTGAGTTCATGTTCTTCCGTCGATGTGGCTTCTGTGTGTTGTGTGTCAGGCGACGCACTGACGCCGTGACAACAGCAGTGACAAGCACGGGTTGCGCCTGCGCCGCTGCGAGGCCATCGTCCATCGGCGAGACGATAGCTGATTGCGCGCTCTGAGCAAGCAGCAATCCAGGCCTCAGCGGCTAAGCCAATCAACCTGCTGCCGTCCTCTTCCTCCCTTGCCTTCTTTTCGTTAGGAAAAATAGAAGAGACATCAAACATTGTTGGCGGCCGATGATACGCGATCGATGAGCACGGACAGCAAAAAGTGCGATAAAAAGGATATGTACAAATTGAGTTAGGTTCTAGATTTCTAGTGCGTTGGATTAGTAGGTGAAAGGTCAGTTTATTTTATTTTAATTAGTTGTAGGATTTTTTGGTGCAACATGAATGGTAAATGGGAACATTATATAATTATCTTGCAACTTAGTGAAGAAGAGATACTATAGCTATTATAAAATGGAGGCCTAACGAAAAGTAATAGTCGTACTATTCTTAAGCTATTATATGGGTATATGTAATATTTTAATTCTATACTAACCAATATTTTATGATATTTATACGTTCTCTTTAGTTTAACTATATTGTGTTTCATAATTCATTGTACACTTATATAATAGATAGACTAGACGTTACACTCTTAGCGCAGTTAAAAAAATTAAAACATTGGACCACCCTATCTTCAAATCCTAGCTATACGCCACTGGTATTGTACTGTAGCGAAATTAAACGCCGCCATTGGCTTCTGTCCGGTGCAGCTGCTCACTCAGCCTGTGACACACACGAGTACCACCACCACGGATTTTTTATATATTTTAATCCCTTTTAAATTAATATTCCAAAAATAATCGCACCCAAAAAATTTTTGCACGACATAGCCCTTTTTGGTCGCGCCAACGTCCGTGGCGCGACCAAACAACGATGTCGCGCCACATGCATTGGCGCGGCAAGATCACGGCACTTCGGACGCCGTTTCCGGCGTGGAAAAAGCTTGTCGCGCCACATGCATCGGCGCGACATACTTGTCTTGTCGCGCCGGCGAACGGCGCGACAAGACTAAATTTTCAAAAAATCATAACTCTTCAATACTACGTCGGATGGAGATGATTTTTATATGAAAATTGTAGCCCTCGACGAGATCTACAACTTTCTAGTTTTGAGTTTTTTCATTTGAAGCCGTTAAGATGCTCAAAAAAAATTATATAAAGTTTCAGCATCAAAATAATCACGTATTAGCGCGTGATTTTCAAAAAATCATAACTCTTCAATACTACATCGGATGGAGATGATTTTTATACGAAAATTGTAGCTCCCTACGAGATCTACAACTTTCTTATTTTGAATTTTTTCATTTGAAGCCGTTAAGATGCTCAAAAAAAATTATATAAAATTTCAGCACCAAAGTAATCGTGTATTAGCGCTTGTCGCGTCATACAAATAATATCTTTTTTTGTATGGATTTAAATGAAAATACTTTTTATAAAATATTGTAGCTCTTAATGAGACCTACTACTTTGTAGTTTTGAGTTTTTATATTTGAGGTCCTTAAAAAGCTCGGGAAAATAATATAGCATATTCGTGTTAAAAACTTATATTATTTTCTTGAGTATTAACTCGGCTTCAACTCGATGGTATATCTGCCAGCGGCAACGCCCGGCAACAGGGCCGTCGGCACCGTCCTCCACTTTCGGATGCCGACGACGGCGGGCAACCGCACCGCCTACGCTCTCCTCGGCTGCTGCGCACCGTGGAGCGGCCAAGCAGCAAAGGCAAACCCGCTCTTCGTTGCCGCCGTCTACGCCACCGCCAATGCCAAGATCTCCCCACGCCGACCTCAAGCTTCGTAGACGTGGCGACCGGCGCGACGGTCGCGCGGCTGGACAACAGCAAGGCAATGGCCACCGGGCGTGACCGGGCGGCCTCCTCTCTCGGCACGACGCGGCGCGACCGGCCGCTGTCGGCGTCTTTCGACCCAGCCACGGGCGACGTCACCGGCATCCCGATGTGTGCGCGAGCAGCAACGAGGCGTCGTCGGCATACATGTTCGGGCATGTCCCCACGACGGGGAGCAAAAGATCCTCCGCTGCGTCTACGCCGCCCACCCACGGCGTCCGGCATGACGGGCGCCGACCGAGCACAAGCAGTTCTACGAGATCCTCACCCTAGGTAGCGAGCTACAGCGGTGGAGGCCGGCGCCGAGCCATCCGGTGCATGTTGACACGTTCATCGCCCAGCACAAGATATTATTTGTATGACACAACAAGCGCTAATACGCGATTATTTTAGTGCTGAAATTTTATATAATTTTTTTGAGCATCTTAACAGCTTCAAATGAAAAAACTCAAAACAAGAAAATTGTAGATCTTGTCGAGAGCTACAATTTTCATATAAAAATCATCTCCATCCGACGTAGTATTGAAGAGTTATGATTTTTTGAAAATCACGCGCTAATACGTGATTATTTTGATGCTGAAACTTTATATAATTTTTTTGAGCATCTTAACGGCCTCAAATGAAAAAACTCAAAACTAGAAAGTTGTAGATCTCGTCGAGGGCTACAATTTTCATATAAAAATCATCTCCATCCGACGTAGTATTAAAGAGTTATGATTTTTTTTTGAAAATTCAGTCTTGTCGTCGTCGTTCCGCCCGGCGCGACAAGATAAGATCATCGCGCCGATGCATGTGGCGCGACACAAGCTTCCACGTCGGAAACGGCGTCCGAAGTGCCGTATCTTGCCGCGCCAATGCATGTGGCGCGACAACGTTGTTTGGTCGCGCCCGCGGACATTGGCGCGACCAAAAGGGCTATGTCGTGCAAATATTTTTTTGGGTGCGATTATTTTTGAAATATTAATTAAAAAAGGATTAAAATATATAAAAAATCCCACCACCACCACCCACGTCGTCATCATGACAGGCAATCAGAGGGCGAAGCGTGGTAATAGTATGCAATTTGGCAAGGTGTTGTTGCCTGCCGTTGTCTCGTCCCAGGTACTACTGTACTATAGTACATACAGTACACACGTATACAGTACAGTACAACGCTAATCCAAGGCAGCAATCGGATTCCTGCGAAGGTGATCCGGCCTAAGGATGCAAGCGGGCTGCTCTGCAGACAACCCGTCAGTCGCCGCTTCAGCCGCAACGAAGCTTTGCAGGTTGTGCGGATGTCCACAAGACTAAAGCATGCAACCTGCATGTATCTGCTGGGCCTGGCGGGCAACCTGCAAAGCCCGCATGTTGATCCCCTTGGGGGAAGCAGCGCTTGAGCGCAGCGCTGAAGTCGGGCTCCTCCTTGTAGTTGAAGGCGTCGTGGAAGCCGAACCTGGTCTTGAGCAGCTCCACCTTCTCCTTCGACCCGGCGTTGCCGACGACGCGGCAGCCGGCGAGCCACGCGAATTGGCCCACCAGCTGGCCGGCGGCGCTCGACGCGGCGGGCATGAACACGGTCTCGCCTTGCTTCGGCGCACAGATCTCGTGGAAGCCCACGTACGCGGTGAGCCCCGACATGCCGAGGAACTTGGTGGCCGGCGGCGTCACGACGCTCTCCCAGCCGGTGAGGCCCCAGACGAGGTCCCTAGGGGTGCAGCGCGGGTCAGAGGAGTCGAGCACACACGCAACGCCGTAGGCCGTGATGGCCTCGCCCGGGACGAAGGCCGCCGTGTAGGATTCCCTCAGCGATTTTGCGAACCTAGCGGAGGTGGCGGCGGCAGAAGACAGAATCCCACGCGTAGGACAAGGCGGAGGGCAGGACTTTGCGGGATTTTGCAGGCTTCTGCAAGCGTCCGCACATGCTAGCAGGCTGAACCGCATCAGCCCGCAACAGAAAAGCAAGCAGGCCGCGGTTGTCCAGTGGGCCTGTTTTGCGGGGGCGGGCTGTGCGGGCTTGCAGACAGGCCCGCGCCGTTTGCATCCCACCCACCGGCTGCGCCCGGCACGGCGGCACGCGCATGCGCGGACGGCGGCGCCGGCCAAGAGAGCCACCCCCGGCCACGGGGTTAGGAAAAAGATGGCCGGCCACCGAGCACAGAAGCGGTCGATCTCCCGCCCTCGCCAGCTGTCCGGCGCCAGCACACACGTACCAGCATTATTCATCGCATCGCATCCCATCCCATGTTTTGCACGAACTGGATACGCCCGCATGCATGGACCTGGACCACGTCGGTCGATCGGTTCCCCATCCGCATCCGCGCCCGCGCCCGCGCCCGTCCATCCAACTCCAACCAGGTGTCGCCGACCGCCGGCCGACGACCGGACCTAGTAGTATGGGAAAAATCAGGGGGCCAAGACCACGAGGGCCGCCCGCGTGGCGTGGATACGACAGGACGGTACGGTTGGGGGAGCGACGCCTGATTTCCCGTTACGGCCGGCGATGATTGATGTATGTACGGAGTAAGTAGTTAAAAACACTTGTTAGAGCTGCGAGGCAAATTAAACGTGACAGATATGAGCAGACCAAGGCGGTGAATGTGTGGGCTGACGGACGTAAAGGAAGAGAGTTACCAGAGCAAGCACTTCACCGGCTGCGTCTACTTGTAGGGCATCTTGACTTCCAGGTCCCGCTGGGCACACAGCACACGCTACGCTACGCAGAGGCGGCACAGCACAGCGTCGACGACCGGACGAACGCTGCAGGCTGCTGCAGCTGGTGCCGTGCCGTGCCGCCTGGTCCAGGCAAGGCGGGCGGCGATCAATGATGGGATCGCCCACAGGCCACACGGCCGGCCACGGACCAGACGCACTGACGCAGAGGCCAGGTCAGACTCCGATCTGAACTCCGCTTTTTTTTTCCCCCCCCACCCATGGATGGAAGCGGATCGGAGCAGCCAGCGTCCGTCAAGGGAGGGCATCTCCCCTTTGACAGCTAACGCCTCCCAGCGCCGCGCCAAGCGGAGCAGATCAGATACGCGCGGGAGTGGGCCCCCACCCGGCCCGTTCGATCCCTGGCGGACAAAAGCGAGGGCAGCCAGCGAGAGAGAAAAGGACAAACTCAGATTCTGATCTCATCCATCCCGCATCCCGCATCCCGCATCCGCCTCAGCCACCACCACTCTGCACTCTCCCCGTCCCGGGCCCCCACGGGGCGTGGCCCACACAACTCAATCACCCACCCACCCCGGGCCGCAGTGGTGGACGGGGCCCACGAGCCCAATCTCTGCGCAGTGGTGGTGCGTTGCAGCATGCAACAGTGGCTGGCGCCTGCGTCGTCCTCCTGAGTCCTGCCCAGGGTTAAAAAACCGTTTGGGAACCGGCCGGTTTGACCGGTTTCCGGTCTAACCGGCGCGGCCCGTTCGGTCTGCGGGCGGTTTAAACCGCTAGGGTTTTTTCAAATTTGAAATTTGAATTTGAAAAATAAAAATTCTAAAAAATTCCTAAAAATAGTTCATGATTTATAGAATCCAATGGTGTCAAAATTTTTCAAATTTGAGCTCGTTTAGTATTTATTTAGACGTTTGGAAATTTGAAAAAAAAAAAAAAAAAAGGCCGCGCCCATTAAGGCCCATTAAATCATGAAGGTCCAAAAATATACTAAACGCACTTAAATTTGAAAAATTTTAACATCATTGGATTCTATAAATCATGAAGTATTTTTAAAAAAATTTCTAGCATTTTTTTAAAATATTTTTCATTTTTCATTTGAAAAATTTTGACATCATTGGATAACCGCCAAACCGGTCTAACCGCCGATAAACCGGTCTAACCGTAGGTTAACCGATTAAAACCGGTTGGCTGTGCCACCCCCCAAATTTCAAATTTAAAATTTTCAAACCGCCGGTATAAATCGGTAACCGATTTATCTGCCGGCGGTTTAAATCTTTCGCCGGCCGGCGATTCTGGGGCTTGGCGGTTTGAAAAAACCCCGGTCTGCGACCCGGTGAGCGGTGGCGGTGGCGATGGCTTGATGAGACACGGGCGCCATCGTGATCTGCGCGACGCCCCGCCATGGGGTTTTTATCTGCCGGCACCGGCGGTTTGATTGAGTCTTTGGACTCGCTTCGGTATCTGGGCGGATCGAGCGGCGAGGCATGATGCACTCCCCGGCGCTTCGAGGGTCGGCGGAGGCGGCCGACACGACGAGTGTACCTTTTGCCTCTTCGGGATTCGGGGTATCGGAGAATGGGAGGGTACATTGGTCGAGGTCACGAGCTGCCTACCCTACTCTAGCTTTTTTTTACACCGCCTTATTTTACTCGGCGAATTACGGAACGCCCGCTTGTTTTTTTTCTTGTCCAAACCCTAAATACATTTATAATAAAAATATATTTTATAACTAATCTAGTGATACTTATTCTCGTATTGTAAATGTTTGTATTTTTTATATAAATTTAGTTAAAGTTGAACCTATTTGACTTCTTGAAAAAAACGAGAATTACTCTTTTGTGCATAGAGCGAGTACCTTTTTTCGACCATGGTTTGCAACCGTGTGGTTAAGACAAAAGTTTGGACAAAAGTTTTTAAATTGAAGATTAGGACAAAAGTTACGATGTTACCCCGTAAAAACGTTACAATGTTGCTACTACATTTTTTTTTTTCCATTGGGCCCTTCAATTTTCATCCACCAATGACACTCACAATTGGAGCCATTAGGATCTCTCAAGGAAACATGTAGATAAGAGACAGTAGGAGAGAGAAGAAATGAACATTGTGATTTGGTAAGAATATAGTTCCACACGATGTGAGATCCACACGTGCAATGTGCCTCACGTGTATGATCTCTCGCTTTAGGACGATGACGAAGCAAACGAGTTGAGGTGCGATCTATCTAGGGCAAGGTGATGCTTAGTCTATGGTGCCGACGAAGAGCCTCGTTGGGTCATGGTGACAAGCTCAGTCTCTGGAGCCCGTAGGTGGAAACACACAAGCGACGGCGGCGTGAGGCCGTGACACTTGAACGACGGGCCACTCGAGACAAAGAATGGATCACCGCAGGCTCTGACCACCAACGCGGGAGGTGGAGGAGTGACTTAGGCAATGTGATGAGGGGGGGCATGGTTAAGGCAAAGACGCGAGCACAACATGCTTTGAAAGCCGATCTCCTATCGTTAGCACACGAGAAGATTTGGGATGGGATCTGAGAGAGAAGATTGCTAATTATAAAAACCACTCACATGTCGGGTTGTAAATATGTGCTATAGATGAATTGTTGGATGATTGAACTATTAGACTCTGTATACCTAACGTGTCTAAGCTTATAAAGAGCGAGCTCTCTAAGGTGTTGTGGATGCCTAATAGGATCTTGTTGACCTCAATTAGGGTCACACACCAGTAAAGATCACCACGCCTGAGGTCACACATAACCTATCACATGCAACAATCAACTCCATAACTAGCTAGACATATTGAGGGATTGGTTAAGCTGATTGAAGCTTGTTCTTCACCGCAGGATCTCGAGAACACCTTTCGGGAAGACCCGTTAGGGAGATGCGCGCTTTACAGGGAAACCGACAAGGCTGGTCGGTAGGCTGAGCACCTTTTTTTTATCTCTGAACTCTAAATGCAATAATGACCCACTATTTTTCTAGGGTAAAAGAGGGATTATATTAACCTGGCGATGAGTTACAAGCATCATTGAGAGGAGGTCAATGATGCAAGCGGATGCTTGCTCACCTAAGTCGCACTATCAATGTTTCGCCTAGCTAAATAAATAAATTTATGGACTACTCTATTACACTCCCTCTTCACCTTCTGGGTTTTCTACTATGGCAAAAGCTATAAGTACTTCTTTGCCTTTTGTAGCGTACTCCATAGCTCAGATCTATCATCACTTCTATCTCAATGCCGCCACCATCCTTGCAGAGTCAGATTCCAGGATGCATGGTTGGGCCCGGATGCCATTGCGACACCACACGGATTCCTTCGGCCCATTGACTGCAGGATGCAAGGTTTTGTTTACAGGAGAATTCGATGCAAGTCTCAATTTATGCATTATATGTATCCTTTCTCACTATGATTACCAATATGGCTTCAAAGCCACTTCCATCATCATCATCATCACCACCACCGCTACTAACAGAAGGTTTATTTTTTCAAGGAAAAAAAAGGTGTAAATAAATTTTGGGTCCTGGCGTGCGTGGTGCGCGTGTTCTGAATTAGAGAATTAGTGTGTTCTAACGTCCTCGTTCTAGGGCGTCTCTACAACGGATAAAAAGAATTGTTGGTCCAGCCATGTAGTTTTCCCGTGATAGCAAAGTCTCTGAAGATAAAGCATCACCAGCACACGTTGATTATATTTAGGAGGTTAACGTAAACAAATACTCAGCTAGTAGAGCCAAGATGGATTGGAGACGACGACTCCATTTAGTAACAGCAGCAGCAGCAGCTCTTGTGGACCTTTTACGGTTAGTCGTATTCACACTATGAGGTACTCTCTTCGATTCTAAATTATTTGTTGTTTTCGATTTTTGAGAAACAAATTTAACTAAATATATATTAATTTTTTAATATTTATGCTACATAATTAGTATTATTGGAGAGATTTTTGAATCTAGTTTTTAATAAATTATTTGGAGATACAAATACTATATATATTTTCTACAAATTGAATAGCGTGAAGTGAGGAATTTGCAAAAGGCAGGTGTGGTTGTTAGCGTGCACCGTGCACCGTGCAGGGGAGTTGAGTTTCCAAACCCAAAGTAGCATGTAGGGTTACACAACTTTCCGAGGATCCGCATGCAACCTGCAGTTTTGGTTTCATACCTGAGTCATCGTGCCTGCCATTTGCAAGCATAGGCTGATCTCGTGTCATTACCGAACCAGGCCCATCCGGCGCACCTGGATGGATCTAATGCCACTCCGTTAGGCCCTCAATAATCGTCCCGGATGGGGAGATCTTGCCGGTTTTTGGCCGCACATGGTTCTTCTACTAAAAAGGACACCACGAGTCCACGAGTGCCTGCTCCTGCCAATTAACGCTAGTGGTATATTCTGTGCGCGCAACTAACCTTGTCCTCGATTGGGAAAACGTCAGGGGTCGATTTCCGCACACTGATGATGCTAGCTGTAGTTGCTGCAAATCCATCCTTCTAGTATCTTGGTCGAGGAAATAAATGACAAGTACGCAATTCATCTGGCTACAAGGAGGACAACACTAGTAGTAGTAACGAATAATTGTTGAATGCGAAGGCGGGCTTCAGCGTCAGGCGCATCAGATGCTGGGGTAGGGGGTGCCACGTCCGTCCACCGCCAAGCCTGGATGCCGGTAGGGTAGCTCTCGTCGGCAGCCGTCGGATGGGAATTCCCCCCTGACGCGACGAGCAAAAGGCGCCGGGGCGGATTTGTAGCTTTTGGCGGCACATTCCCCTGGCGCCCGGATCAGCGAGCTGCTGAGCAACTGTTCGCCATGCACCCAGGTCCCAGGCCCGCCCAGCAGCGAGCGAGCGAGAGCGAGAGAGCGAGGAGGCGCTGATCTGCTCAGGTAGTAAAAGGCAGGCTGTGCTGCGCGTTGCTAGTAGATCCTAGCTTTTGTCCTGGCTGCGGCCTGCGGCTGCCTTTTCCTGATTCCTCCACCAGAACCAGAACTGCTCGCTCAACTGGGCGGCAGCATCAGCAACCCAGCATACTCTATCGATACGTACGAGCAAGCAAACCGGCTGGGCTTTTCCGCAGATCACATGAGCGCAGCAGCAGCGTGTGCAAGAAAAGCAGGGAAAGTAGATTGGGTGGATAGAAATAACCAAAGCACTCCCTACCAAGTGGCCTTTTTGTTTTGTTTTCTTTTGTTTTTGTTTTTTGTTACCCCGGCCGCCCCACGGCAATAATGCAGCGCTCATTGGGTTCGCTCGCTCTCGGTCATTCCTCCTTTACAGTTTCTGCTAGTATCCTGGAATGGATCTGATCTGCCAGGGTGCACCGTGCAGCATAATATACAGTAGCATAGCACAGGTGGCGATCCTCTTTTCCATATTTATTTATTTACGGGAAATCAAATTCCCGGTTTTATTTTTTTCGCACTGGCCGTTTCTGCACGTGGGTACACACACACAATACACACATACGGCCGGCCGGCGAATGAATGATTTATCTATGAGATCCATTTTGGAAGGTTCCGGCTCCGTAGTTTGCAGTCAGAGGAAGCAATCAGTTTTCCTTTCTTTCGTTTCCTTGGAACGGAGCGGCGGCTTGCTTGGCTTGGCTTGGCTTTGGTGGTGCGCGCCCGCCGCCGTGCCAAGCGGGCGGGCAGGGTGGGTCAGTTTCTCCATCATGCGCAGCAAAGACCCCAAAGCCGCTCCACAGCCAGACGGGCGGAACGGGAGAACACGTACCCCTCCCCTGTCTGCCTCCCTAACTAATTCCGGTGCGCCCGATCGACTTGGTTCCGTGCCGCCATCATGCCTACTCGTACTCCGCCCAGTCTTTGCATTTGGACGGCGCAGCAGAGTAACAGTAGATCCGGCAGCCGGGCCAAACGCATCCGACGATCTCAGACCGACACCATGCCGTGACCCAGGCACGCATGGATCGCCAACGCCAGCTGCCCAGCTCGTGCGAGCTGAGATGTGGCCTCGTCGCCGTCGTCGTGGGGAAGAAGAAAGAAGGAGAAGCAGAGCAAGCCATGCCCATGCTGCTGCTGATGTCTGTGCTGCCCTGCCTTGCTGCTCCATCTCCAATCTCCATGTTCCATGCATGCCGATGCCGGCACGTACACGTACTACGTCCCGTGGCAGGCGACAGGACAGGGCCGCTGACTCACCTGAACAAAACCCACACACCTCGCTGTCGGTGTCGGTGTCGCCCGCCCCTGGCGCCGAGTTGAGTTGGCCTCGCCGCCTCGGCTGCTTGCGTTTGCGTAGATTTTGCGCGCCTGCCTGGTCGCTATCTATCTCTCGTGGTCACGTCGCATAACATAAATGCCTAGTCATACCATACCAACATGCTCCTGCCTCTGCCTGTCCAAGTCCAAGGAATTAATGCAAACACCATTCCCCGCTACAGTATTTCCCTCGATGATTCTCATTTCTCTCTTCCCAATCCCAAGCAAAACAAGGCAAGCATTTCTGTGCTTCTTCTATTCTCGAGCCTAGTAGCCACCATAGCACGAGAACGAGAGGAGACTTCTCTCCCCGTATCCTTGGACTCGTCAACGCCTGCTGCAGGCGCGGCCGAGATGATGACGTGGCCATTAATAATGTGTCCCGTATATTCTAAGTAGAGTCCACCATGACTAGCGCAAATAAATCGCCTCGCCTCTCCTCAGACAGATGAGATCAGATCAGATCAGATGGCCACAACACAGTGAGGTACTACAAGTATCTTTAATTTGTTGGTAGGCAAGTATGGCAACTACTAAAAAAATCGCACTGCCAACGACCACTGCGCGATAAAACTAATCCAGATTTAGATGGACACATCACACATCATCAGGCTATCCAATCAGAGAAGCAAAGGGATCAAACTCTCTTTCTTAACAGTGACATCTGTTACGGAGCAAAAATATAAAAACAAACAGGGGCGTGATGCAGCGCTTCATGACTTCAACACAGTGGATGGAACACAGTAGTAATCCGTAGGAGTGAGTACCAGTATACATACAAGAACATATAAATCATACAGTATCATCACTGTACTAGAAGTAGCCGCATGATTCATCAAGCTGGGTCCTTTTTTCCTCAAAGTACTAGCTACAAAGAAGCTCTCTTTTTTAAGTCGCGCAGATTTACAAATGGCTGATGATGGCTACAGTTTCGCTACTACAACAAACTCCAATTTTGAGCTGCTCCAAATGTTCTAGGGAGGGAGGCAGAAACACAGACAATAATAATGTGATCAACACTTGCTACAGTACATACTAGTAGTAGTATAATAACTCTTGCTTGCCCCCATCAAAGGAGGGAGGTGTGCGAGGACGAAAACTGACAGTGCAGATCATCATCAAGCTCTGAATCTCCACTTCGACGCTCGCAGATGGTTGGGTTTAATCCTCAGAAATTATTCATCTCCACTGTTACTCCCGATTATTCCTGCCTATATTTATCCATATATGAAAATAGAAACCTCTCTCTCTTATCATGCACATGCACAAGCACAATGGTTGCATCATCATCACTTCTTTGACGGGTCACTGCTAGCTGCTCTGGTCGCATTGCATCACCCAAGAACAGTAGTGAGTCTGGACCCTGGATGGAATCTTGGCGCGATCGCAAAGATTTATAGTCGTTCTCCGACGATTGTGGAGGCGAGACACAATTCGTTGTGCCCTCTGCTAAATATATATCATCATCTCTACGGCTAACTCTTATGTCATCAGCAACAAGAACAATGGAAGGAGGACGGGGGAGAACATGACAAATTGCAGCAGTACACGAACATCAACGACAGCAACAATGGTGGGCGACGAGACGAGGTGCTAGGAGGAGGAAGGAACGCATGCACGGATTGCTAGCTAATTCCCAAGAATTCTTGGACTCTATGAGATTGAGATTGAGATTGGGAAGTGGTTGATGAGCCTTGCTCGATTTGTATGCCGATCTGTGGGAAGGATAGCAGCGGCGGTTGGTTGCGCAGCAGAGGGGAAGGGGGGACAGGAAGCAAACGAATTTCGAATTTTATGTACCCGAGGGCGGAGCGGAGGCGGCCGCCCGCCCGCCCGCCGGCAGTCCGATGCCCATCGCCGTCGTCGGTCGCCCCCAGGCGGCCGTCAGTGGTCCCCGGACGTCGGGAAGAGCGTGAGCTCGCGGCGGCCGCCGCTGCCGCCAGCGCCTCGGGATCCGAGGTCCATCTCGTCGGCGAAGGAGCCGGGCGCCATCATCCCCATCCCGGCGCCGTTGCTGACCATGCGGTGGTGGTGCATCCCGGGCGCCGGGCCGACGGGCGGCGCGGCGACGCGGCTGAGGAAGCCGTGGTCGAAGCCGGCGGCGCCACCGTAGTGGTGGGCGAGCGGGCGGCCGGCGGGGTGGTGGAAGTGCCCGATCTGCGGCGCGTGGTGTTGGTGGTGGTGGTGGTGCGCGGCGCCCATCGGGGAGAAGGGGCGGGTAGGCGTCGGCGGCGGGCGGCGCGCGGTGGTGGCCCGGCGGGAGGAACGGGACGGGCCCCGTGGCGAAGAGGTGCTCGGTGGCGGCGTCGGTGGCGGAGCCGGAGGAGTGGCTGCCCCCGCGCCCCCTCCGCCGCCTCCCCCCCCCCCTCCGCCGCCGCCGCCCAGCCCCTGCATGCGCTTGAGGTAGAGGCGGTACTTCTGGAGGTGGGACGCGACGTTCTCGCGCGTGAGGCCGTCGACGCTCATCAGCTGCATTATGGTCTTGGGCACGGCGTTCTTGATGCCGAGGTGCGCGACGGCGTCGACGAAGCGCTTGTGCAGCTGCGGCGTCCACACGAGGCGCGGGCGCTTGAGCGTCCGCGCCGGCTCGTCGCCGGGACCGCCGCCGCCCCCGCCTCCGCCGCTGGAGCCGGCGGCCGACGACGCGCCGCCGCCGCCGTTCATGTCCGGCCCGCCGGTGCCGGCGCCGCCGCCCGCGCCTCCCGCCGCGGCCCCCGCCCCGCCGCCGCCGTGCGTGGCGATGTCGAAAACGACGGCGAGATCGGGCGTGATGAGCGTCTGCGTGAGCGGCATCAGCTCGTCCGGCCGCGGGAGCTGCTGCTCCTCGCCGCCGCCGCCGCGCGCGAACCAGCTGGGCTCCTCCTCCTCCCTCATGGCCGCCTCTGCTCTCCCTCCTCTCCTACTGGCGAGCAGAGCAATTCTTGCAGCTCAATCGAGTCAGGAGGAAGAGGCGGCGGCAGCGGCAGCGGTAGGCTCGACTCCACTCCAGCAGGCAGGAGCTTCCGAAGCGAGGAGGGAGGGAGGGAGGGAAGGAGGGGTTACTTCGAGGTGGATCTCTCTTCTTCTAAGCTTTCCTGCGCTGCTTCTCTCTCCTCTTTCTCTCTCTTGTCTCTCGCACAGCACCTACAGCTGTGTGAGCGTGTGTTTAGGAAGGGGAGGGTGTTTTGTTTCCCCCCTGCTTTGCTGCAGCTGCTACTGCTGTGCCATGATATCCTCTCTCTCTCTCTCGTCTTTCTTTCTCTAGCCGCTGCCTGCTGCCGAGCCGCCGATGATGAGCGAGAGAGAATCTGGGGAGAGTGAGTTCTGGGTGCTGCGCTGGACGACTGGTTTTTTATTAGTGGCCTGCCCCGTCCTCCCAAACCCAAACCAATTCCATTTTTGTGCCATCTTTGCTTGTTTCGCTTGCTGCCTCTCCGAAAAAAAAAAAAAACCAAACCAACTCTCCGAAACCCAAACCAATTTTTTCTTTCGGAAAAAAAACCAGACCAATTATGATCCACTCCCAATATTCAGGAGCAGCGATTAACAAGTGAACTTGGGCGCAAAAACAGTTCTTCTCGCAGGGGATTACGACTGGATGGATTGGATGGAGGTGCCTGCTACGGGGCGGATTACGGGTGGGCGGTGCGATCCAGTGGAGAGAGAGAGAGGGGGAGAATCAGAGGAGGCGATAATGATGGATATCCTAGCTGGAGTTTGGTTTGTCCTCATGTGGCCATGTCTCGCGCCGGATCACACGCACGCACGCACCTCCCCCTCCTCCTTCTTCTTCCCCTCTCTACTAGTAGTACTATCAAGTAGCAGTTGTACGAGAATGGATAGAAATCGGGGAGGGACGAATCTTGTTGTTTGTTTGGCTTGCAGCTCGGTTCGAGGCTCCGTTCCGTTCCGTTTTCCTCTCGGAATCGTGTTGTGTAGTACTCCGAGTCCGAGGTGGATATCATCGCGTCGCGTCGCGTCGCGGCGATAGATCCTGGATCTGGCAAGTACGTGAGCTCTCTGCTCTGCTGTTGTGTCCGCGCATTAATGCGCGTACGGATCTGGGATTTGGTTAGGCTGAATCTCATGGACTGTACTAGTACCAAATACTCCCTCCATTCCAAAAAAAACATGCAACTATGTGTTGCGTATAAAAAAATTTAGTTCACGTTTGACCGAGTTTCTAGCAAATAGTATTCATATTTTTTTAGCTTCAAATTAATTTATTATAAAAATACATTTTATAATTAATCTAATGATGTTTATTTGACATTACAAAAGTTTATAGTTTTTTATTTATAATTAGTTAAACTTGATACACTAAAACATGCTACTGTGCTAGAATTGCATATTTTTTTTGGAGCGGAGGGAGTAAAATCTAAGACAGAGAGGAGAGAGAGCGAGAGAGAGACAGCGCTTTGATTGATTTGTCAAATACCCTATTTGCGCCGAGAAAATGCCAGTGCTTTCCCAAAATAAGAGAGGAAGTTTCGCTGAAATTTTAAGCTATAAATGCTTTTTAAAAACCTTTGCTAATATAGTTATGGTGGAAGTTAATTACGTGATAATACGACAAAGAGAGAATTGATGGTAACACTGACTATGAGTCATGTTGGACACGCAACTCAATTACCATACTCACCTTTTTACGGAAGCGAGGGAAAATATATTAAAGCCGGCCTCTTGTGAAAATGGTTGATTTGCATGAGAACATAAATACTATTGGAACGACCTGTTAATAAGACAAGCAAATAGAAGAATTGCTCGATACAACATAAACCACCATTGAATACAAAGCTAGAATACAACCTTTACTGAATCTGCCAGCGAACTCTAATACTTTGGACATTCCATAAGGCCAAATATTCTAAAACTATACCGAAACACATCTGAATCACTAAAAGAACATCATCAGGTAAATCATCAGGATATACATCTAATTTTTCTCTCCACTGCCATTGGGCAACCCCTTTTACATATAGTAACCCTAAACTAACATGCTGCCCATGAAATTGACTCCCTTAGTGATGCTCTTGTGGTAAACATCATCAAAGCCCCCACAGATAATATGTTCCCTGATGAAATCAATGATGATTTATTTGCACTAAACCTAAACAACTAAATCTAAAGAACTGCTTACAAGTTAGTGAGGGATTCACATATTCTCATCCGGCCACCTACGGCCTACCAAAGAGGAAGAAGGAGAATGTCTCTAGACATCGATTGTGAGGTGTCCTAGATGCAAAACATGGTAGTGGTGGATGCTTTGATGAAACTAGTGCTGCTCAAAGATTTATTTTAGACCATCTCATCATAAATGTTAACTTACTTATAAATAGTGATGCAAAGCAGTTGGTCTGCGCCAACCATACATATACTTAATTTTGTGGGTTACCGTAAGAAAAACCGCAAGATTAAAGTCTACATTACATCCCTACTCGTCGTAAAAGAACGTTAAAACACAAGATGTAACAACTTTTCCCTGGGTTAACTTGCTACTAAGTACATTGGAGATGTGAAGCTACAGACAAATATTAAGAAATGATAGAGAAGGAAGAGAATAATTGAGGAAGTGGGGGCACCCAAACTGCAAGTATTTTGTATGCGTCGCATTTATACCATACCATACCATGGGAACTGTTTTCTGCTTTCGTAGGACTCCCTTTTCTTGCCCGGTGATGATGTGCGTGTGGTCACTGGCTGACCATCAAGAACAGCAAGAATTAACCGTTGCAGGACCAGATCGCGGCTGGCACAGTAGTGGTACTGATGATGTGTTATTGCGTTATCAAGGCTGAGTGGAATGGAATCTTTTTTTTTTCCTGTCATGTGTATGTGAAGGGGACTTATTGATTTGGGGAAGTACCAGTTTGATTTGGAAATGGTTTATGGAAGGAGCTGCCGAGACTTTGTGCTTACTCTACCATTTACATTCTGGAAATCATTGTCAAATCTTCACACGTACGACATCTTCAAGCTACCTACGTCGTCGTGATTGGATCTTGTTTGGCTACCTTTGTCGTCGAGCATAGCAACACAAATTCCCCGTGGAACCAGCACATGTACTACTCAGATGCATACAAAAAACATGAAAATGTTCAAATGACGATGTATGCCGATCAAGATCTACACTAGTACAAGTAGTAGCAGTACTAGTGCGTACGTAGTAGTAGGGCAAGTACAGTACAGTAGCCGGCACTGAAGCACAGCTGGCACGTCACCCCGCAGGCAGAGATCATCCTCCGAATACGTGCTGTACTCGTTCGCTCCTGGGCGTACTACTGCACGGTAGCCCATAGAAAGAACATCCATCCCCCCCTGGCGCCTTTTCCTAGTAGGCAAAGCGCCCCCTTTTTCTCAGCCCTACGCCACGCCTTTTCACAAAAATCGTTGGCCATGGTGAGATGAAAAGGAGGGCAGGGCAGCTCGGCAAGGCAGGCATGCTCTCGATCGCGGAAAAGGAGGGCGGGCGCACGCAGCACACAGCAACCCAAATCAGCTCCCAATCATCGTCTCGTCTGCCGAGATCGCTCGCCATCGCCATGGGAGGGAAGGAAGGAAAAGCCGGCGGAGCGGTGG
This sequence comes from Chrysopogon serrulatus, assembly GCA_015844335.1. NCBI lineage: Eukaryota > Viridiplantae > Streptophyta > Magnoliopsida > Poales > Poaceae > Chrysopogon > Chrysopogon serrulatus. Next base: position 85,755 of record JADLZL010001720.1, on the reverse strand, counting down.
CATGAGCGTGATCAGATCACGATGACCACCAGCCCGCCCGGCGCCGCGCGCGCTTTGTGTGTGTGTGTGTGTGTGTTTGTGCAGCCCAGTTCATGCTCCACTCGCGTCGGCTCGTGCGCGTGGAGTCGAGTCGCCGGGTGCCCTACCAATCCATCACAAAAAAGGCAGAGCACGCGCTGGCTAGGACCTCAAAGTACAAGCGTGCGTAACGCTAATACAGCACCCAGCGACCTCGAATTGGCGCTTTTTGTCACGACAAGGGAAAACTCAATTCCAATTGTAAAAATGTTTTAACTTCTCTAAATGTATATAGTTTTTGTTACGCACTTAGATTTACACTGTCTAAATAATAATAATAATAAAATAATAATAATAATAATAATAATAATAATAATAATAATAATAATAATAATAATAATAATAATAATAATAATAATATAGAAACAATACAAATTCCCATGTTAATGAATTTAATCATAAATTCGGTTCGACTTTCATAGAGCATTGATAATAAACATAAAAATTGCCCTCCTGCCATTCCACATTATAAAGATGTTTTGTCTTGTTATGTACATAGATAGACACTATGTCTAGATGCAGAGTAAAAATAATTATTTAGAAAAATCCAAATGTTCTTATAATTTGAAACAAATGGAGTATTGTTTAAGCAGCTGGTGGTACAATTCGAAAACCAATTTGAATAATACACTAGAGAAATGAAGCATATCCGTGGTAAGAAAAGAGGGACATCAAATGTTTTCTTCATGATCAAATTTTAGTGTCTCCTCACTAGATTATTATTGAGGGTAATCATTTTCAAATTTTAATATACCACATAAAGATTTTTTTTTTTAAGGCTATTTTTCATACACTAGATTTAATTTTATTTTATCTAAAAGAAAGTATTCTCCAATTACCTTTTCGTTCGCCCATCCATCCCACCACATCTCACTCTCGGTGGGCATCTCCCTATTGACATTCATACATTTCTAATCCGAATCCAGCATGAGACCGCGTTACCAATCCAGAATCCAACGCGAAACAATGTTTTGAACAACTCATCAAACCACGGTGTTAGAGTCCGAGTTCAAGACATATTATTATAAGAAACTACGTGTGTATGTAATTCGTCTAGATGACTGCGCAAAAAAGACATATTATAACAAACTACTCTTTTTTTTTTTTTTTTTTTTTGCATCTCAAACACGCGGAATATGTGAATGAACGGACGGACAGGGCCACCCTTGGAATGTTGTTGCTTCCGCAAGTGGCCTAGTGTTTGAGCTGTCGCAGGAGGAAGTCGGGCGCCACTTGAACACCTGATGGGTCGACGACGACTGGGACGTCCAGGGACACATGGACGACTCGCAGTCTCAGACACACGGATAAGAGTAAAGAGTGGTGCGTGATATAGAGAGCATTAACCCTGTCGCCACTGAACGGCTTCGGCCGGGCATCAAGATAGAAAGAACGACGCCGCACCTGCAGCAGCTTGTGGGTTGTCTGACCCGTCTGTCAGTATATCTGATCTGCTCATCCCTGTTATCGATCAGTTGCAGTACTATCCGTAACTTCTGAGAAATATTATCTTTCAGGATCAGGAAGTACGCGTGGACTGCGATTCAAAGGAAATAGTATACTAATTGCTAGAGTAATAAATCCTAATAATTTGCATAAAGTGAGAATTAATAGGGTCAAAGCGACTATCCATAGGTTCAGGAGTGTCATTCATAGAGAGAAAAAAAATAGTTTGCCTCAAATTTCAATGATGATTGGCAAATTAATTATCTTTCCATCAACATATGTGGCAGCACATCATGCCCCTAAAACAATTTTGGTCTGTGGCGAATCTTTATCGCCTTGATTAAACAATCCAGCAAAGCATGAAAGAGTTCTTTCTTCCCCATGTAATCCAATATTTTTTCTTTTGGAAAAAGAAACACACAAGTCATTGTTCTTTTTATTCTTTCTCTATCACCAAAGTCACTGATCCTTTGTTCTTCCTTATCGCCATCACCTAATGGAGTAGTATAGTTTTAGGCACGCATCAACCGAGATTTGTTATTTTATAAGCCTTAGGTGCGGCGGTGCTCATGTTTGGAGATGCGACGGTGGATCGATGAACAAAACAATGATATGGCATGACATGGGGCTGGCTTTGGCACTAGCAATAAACTAACTGGGAGTTGGGAGATTTCGAGCTATCAACTGGGCTGGAGATTGCATAGTGACAGCGATGTTTGTCCGGTGACGGTGACCTTCAGATTCTTTCCATTTTATTCGCTGAGAAGGACAGGACGGTTTGACACCACAGAATTGTTCGTTTAGCAGCTCGTACAAGGTATTATTGATGTGGCGCTACTGAATCCTCTCACCCTGTCCAAACCAAACAACCTTTGGTCACTTCTCTCTTGTCTGAATAGGCTTCCAGTTAAAAAGAACTTTCAGACAGGATATGCTAATCCATCCTCCTGTTCGGATTGAATTATCAAAAGTAAAAGCAAGCATGATAATTATTAATATACTTTTGCCCAGCTTTTAGCAGTGGCTAACCTTGGATTCTTTCCACTTGAATTTTGATGGAGGGCCTAGACCAGAGACAGTAGCAGTAGTCAGTGAGTAGATGCCTGTTATAAAACTAAAATTCTGTATGCATGCTCTCTGATAGTATCAACTAATTGGTGGGCACAGCATCTGCAGATTCGTTCTAGAGAATCCAACTGCAAAAGGCTTTGCAAAATTCCCCGGAGTTAGGCCCAAAGTTTCACTTTCACGCACAATCGAGCCTACGTCCAGTCAAAGTAAACTGCAGCTTTCACTTGTGCTCTTGCAGCGAATAAACAAGAGCAGACATGCTTGCTTTGGACGTGAAAAAGTGACATTCCCTTGGTAATCCCTTGTAGTTTAATCCAAAGGCTGATGCATCACTCATCTCTCTCCTCTCTAGAGGTGAGAGCAGGATAAAAGTTGACTGCAACCTAAGCGTTGCCTAGCCGTCAGGTTAAGTGTCTGCCAGTTTGGTTGGCATTTGTTTATCACTGCAGGTCACCATCATCACAAGCGGCTGAGAGCTCTTCCGTGGACTAGGGGACAGGCATGCTTTGTTGATGCTCTGTTTTTCTCACACTTCCAAACAGTGGTGGTTAGGATCGAGTAATAGTAAACAGAGACAGCATACAAAATTTTGTGCCAGTTAAAGGCGGAAAAAAACAGGATATCTGAACCAAAAAGCTCGATGTTCCAGCTTGGTTCTGTAAATATTCAGAGGGTCTAGGCAGTTTCTATATAGAGATGGCCAAAGTTGTGATGTAGTAGGACATACGAGTTGGGACCCAGCTGTTCATTAGCCAAAGGACTGGCCAGTTGACTACTGACAAGATTGGGGTTGTTTTCTAAAAACTGTCGTCTTCTAGAATAAAAGGAAAATGGGGGAGAAAATCTTCATGTCAGTCTTATCTCATGACAACATCACCTTTGTATGTTTGCTGTTCAGCCAAGCCAAGCCAATCTCTCCATTTTTCTTTTCCTATATATAACTAAACAAAGAGCTCCCTACAAGCCTATCTCTCCAATTTTTTGTCCTATATATAATGAGCTACTATTATTCAATTGATATTTCATTCACAAAAAGCCCAGAATCTAAGCTGAAAACGGTTTTGCTAGTTCAATAGAAGAAGAAATTTGGTAAAGGCTACCTGATAGAGACTATGCAGAACAGATAGATGCTAGTAGATGACATTGCGGCACAAGCTAATACTACAAGATACCAGTGAATTTCACCAGTCCAGTCCAGCTGCAGCCTGCCGCAGCAATGAAATCAGATGGTCCGGTTCCTAGTTATGATCTCAACTGTATTTTACAAGTCCATCCAGTCTTTAGAATACCATGTTTGGTGTCAGTCAGGGAAGAGAAAGCTTTCTAAGTGCGTGGAGTAGCGTCTGATCCGCTTGCTGCTTAGTGGCGTACTGATGTACTGTTGGTTGTAAGGTCATGCTCTCACTGTCGGTTCAGGTATAAATATTCCTCTGGACTTGGAGACAGACACCATATTATGGTGTCAAAACTAGAATACTCTAGGCCACCATGTCATGCCTCCCTTGTGCCCCCTCCTCCTTGGGTACGGCAGGTAAGCCACCTACCGATTAGAATGCTTAATTGCAGTCATGTCATGCTGCAATCTCCTATTCAGTCTGTAATAAACCAAGTCTCCAAGAAAGAAAAAAAAAAAAAAATTCATTGGTGCTCTTGTATTGTGTCCTGCATCAGAAGGAAGCTTCACAGGATCTGATGGGCATCATCTACCAGCTACCACACCAAATCCTACAGATGGTCCGATTATATCTGCAGCTGCAAACAGAGACAATAGATGCTTCTTGCTTGGGAGTACAGCTACCAGGATATCTTTCAGTTACCAGAAGATGCTGGCATTAGATATCTTATTGTCCCCAGCATATGCATATGCCATGAAGGGGATACTATTAAACAGTTGCGCAAGGCTAGCTCAGCCCCATCGAGATGGATCTCATCTCACACTCCCGCCCGCCATTAGTTTAATTATGCGCCCGTAAACATATGCACCTATCCAATCCACGAGACGACGAGATAAGATATGATAGTGTAATTGCCAATCATGGCTGCCTCGCCACTGGCGCGGCCGGGAGAATCTGATTGCGTTTTATAATGTGCGCCACTTGGTGGCAGGCACTGAGCTCATGCTCATGCTCATGCATACACCCCTGATGCCACAACTGATTACTCTAACCTAATAATAATAATAATCCGGGGATATGGGCTAAACATATATGTATCGATCCACAACAAGTGTAAAGAATGTGGTGGGCACATTGTCTGTGGCATGTTTGATCGCAGGTGCAGCGAATTTGGGGGCAACCGGAATCTACGAGTAGTTTAAGCTGCCTCCTGTTTGGATCTTGGGACCATCATGACTCCATGAGCAAAGGATCTGTGGTGCTCTTTTCCAAGATAATCTAAGAACAAGTATTGCAGGCCTGCTGGGCTGTACAGGTTACGTGACTAGGCTTTGCAGGCCCCCATGAGAATTGAGAGTTTGGAAAGGAAGGAAAGCGAGCTGCTGGGCTGCTGGCCTTGGTGCATGCAGCGTGTGGGCCTGGGCCCGTCAGTAATTGGGCCCAGGGAGCCGGGAGCTCTGCTGCTGTGCTGCACGCCCGCGCGGTGGCCGGCGCTGCTGCGGCCGCCGAGGCAAGATAAGAGAGAGGCCCCGCGAACGGTGAATCCGTGATGCTGGACCGCAGCGGCGGCCCAGCAACGGAGTGGGCCGCAGGTGACGCGCTAAAACTCTGTTTCTTCCCCTGTGGGCTAATGGTCCACCAAGCCCGTCGTGCGTTTAACCTTCGACGCGCAGACGACGACAGCTATATTTACTTGGACTACGACCCAATCTCATGTTTTGGCCTACGTGGGAAGCAAGACGAAAGCGACATCGGCCCATGTCCGCGCGGCTGAGCCCACGACGTTACTTTTTGTTTTTGCACCCGTATATAAACAGTAAACTAGGTTGTATTTTCTGTGTTTTTCCCGATGTTTTACTATTTTTGTTCTATTATTTAATTAATCTATTATTCACTTAGTTTCGTTTCACTCCTTGTCTATTATTATTTTCTTCCCTTATTCCCTACCCATTCTTTTAACACTCCATGCCTTATTTCGTTTTATTTATTTTCCATACTTCCCATGTTTTTTTTTGTGAATCACATTATTCTTTGTGTCCTTGATATTCCCATATCTACTATTCTCTTAATCCCAAACTATAAGTCATTTTAACTTTCTTGGAGAGTCAAAGAAAGTTTAATCAAATTTAGATAATAAAATAATAACATTTATGATACCAAATTAGTATCACTAGATTCTTCACTAACTATATGTTCATAGCATAACTATTTTATTTCATAAACCTTTACAGTTTTCTCTATAATTTTAGTCAAACTTGAGATGTTTTGACTATCTAAAAAAAGTTTAAATGACTCATAATATGGAATGAAGTAGTTTTTTTTTTTTTTATGGACTAGGGTCTGTGGGTGATATAAAGACATTACTACCTATAGCTTATATGCAACTTAAGTATCTCCATGATCCTTTTTTTCCACTGATCTTGTTAGTGTGCGGCTGCCAGATGAGGGTCTGCCAGACCAACAGGCAGCAGGTATGTTTTTTCCTAAAAAATATTTTTCTCTAGTTTTATCTCTTTCACGTTTCCTTTTCTTCTTTATTTATTCTTGTTCTGAAATTCAATTTCCTTTATTTCAATTTCTTATTTATCACTTGCATTTTAAATGCATTCCAAATATGTTTAAGATGTTGGAACATGTTTGTCATGAACCAATACACTTGTCTCACATAGCTAGCCTCATTTTTAGAGCAATTTTTCTATTGACTTAAAAGTTTTCATTGTGAAGCTTGAATATTTTTTCACGTGATGGTAGAACCATTTTTCTAACATGGAACAGTTTTGTTGTGAAGCCAAAACATTATTCTCCAAACACTGGAAAGATTTTCTTGCCATCCTGAAATTTTTTCTCCTAAACCTCAAACATTTTCCTGTTCAATCGGAAATAATTTTACCACCACATTAACCTAGAACATATATTGGTAGGACGAGAAATGTTCCTATGCATTACATCTTTTTTATTTATTCTTGCCATCCTGAAATTTTCCTTTTCCCCAAATCTAAACAAAATTCCCATGAACCTAGATCATATTATAGTGGCCCATTTATATTACCTGACCAAGCCCATAAGACATACTCCCTAGATTCAAAAAGAGTTGATGTTATTGGACTCAAAATTGTCCCAAAATAGTTGTTTTTATTATTTTTCCAATGCACCTTTCTCTTCTTCCAATGCATCCTTTTCCTTTTCTTAATATTTCATTTATTCAAAAAAAGATAATGCAATTTTAGCATAGTATCAACTTAAAGTATTTCAAGAAAACCGAGCATCGCTTAGCAGGCTGGGTTCCTTATTGTGGCGGAACCTTCTAAATTATATGGCCCACAAGCACCTGACATTGTCCCTAAGACCTTTGTCGGCTATGCTTGTACACCACATAACCTAGATTGTTCCGTCGGGTGGATCCCCGATAAACCACGATTTCCTCCAGGGATCGATACTTACAGAGACATCACAGTATTACAACAGCTTTCATACACAAATACCAGAGTAGCGGAAGACTTACAATAACTTAATTTACAAACCATTTGATAAACTTATACAAACCAGAGTGTTATAGTTACAAAACAGCGGAAGTATCATTAAGTAACTTTACAAACCACACAACGGAAATGCCCTGCCCGAGGGCCACACAATCTACTGTTCCTCAGATCCTTCCTCGATCACCGTCATGCAACAAGGGCCGTAGCACACTTGTTCACACGGTTCACCTGCAACAGGGGTTTAACAAACCCTGAGTACGAAAAGTACTCCGCAAGACTTACCCGACTAAAAATTGGGGAGAAGACTCAGGAATGCTGGCTAATAGGAATCAAGGTGGGGCTTTAGCAAGATCAAACGACACCTTTTGCGAAAAGAGACTAAGCCAGTCCTTACTATAGCAAACACTTGTCAAACATGTAACGAATTCAAAACTTTCCAGGCTCACCACTTTCATCATTACTACGATGCTGACGCTTGGTCAAGTCTCCCATATCGTGGAGCAACGATGATTCGAATCGCTTAATATACCCAGCTGGGGCTTCCTAGCCACACGATGTATGCAGGACTACACATCTTACATACATCAACTCACGCTTGCATTTCTCCCTGCAAGAACGGGTCCTAGCCACGAGAGCACGGCACACCATCTCCCTACGTCGTCTGTACGTCGATGGTGCGCCCGTAATGTGGGTACCCGCTACTTCCCGTCCCGGTGTCCGTCCTCGTCACGGATGATACAAGGGAGCTTACCGCCATTAGCATGCGACTAGTACTATCCAATAACCTTCTTGACCACAGGATCACCACAACGGACAGTCCTTAACCGACACAAGTGGACGACACTACACCAGGGCACTAGCCTATCCTGGTGCAAGTCACTCCACCGGCGTCTCGATTTACTCATCATCATGCTCTTGTAGTGTATCCTTGACCCCGTCGGAATAAGGATAAACGACAAGCAACATCAGGTTTTCGTATCTTCCCTTCATAGGGTATTGTTATCACACTTTTGAAAACAGTTGCTCAAAACCCTACACTAGTAGCAAGGCTAAGCGTGTACTAAACTTTTCGAAAGAAAAGCAGGTATTCAGGATAATGTATCAAGGTACGGTAAATGCATCAAAGTAGGATATCACACAACTCCTAACATCTAATGCATCATCTCAGGAACATAAAATATAAGGCTTTTCAAAATACAAGGAATTGTTTAAATACATCCGGGGCTTGCCTTGGGGCTCGATGAAGTGAGGTTCCACTACACAAGTACCAAGATCCGATCCCACCTCCTCACGAGGATCACCTTCTTCAAGAACAGGAGTTGGATCAACTCCTTCCTCAGGTCCGACAGCTACACGACAGAGATGCATGATTACAATGCAGTAAATAAAAGAGCATGCGATAATGATGCAACGACAACTAGTCTATCTTGAGTACAACTTTCCTTCACGGTAACATCGCATCATGGAATTATAACTAGCGTCGACGACGACGGACTAACGATACGCAATCAACATGAAATACCGAAGGTCATTAGGGTTAATGACCTAGGGTCATCATTCAATCTCAAAATTAAGCAACCCTAACAGTGATTAAGGTTAATTACTAATTTATTAACCATTTTCACTGTTGTTGAAAGCCACTAATTAACTTGCTAATTAGAGATTATTTAAACCCTAATTAATCAAAGGATTAATTAATTACACATTAATTAAACAAGGTATTAATTAAGCATAATACAAAAATTAATCAAAACAGGATCAAACCTCAGAATTAAGATCATTATCATCTAATTAGCACACAAAACAAGTTTCATGATTTTTGGACTTATATTTTAATTATTAAAAATCATGGAAGTGGCATTTATTAATTAAAAGAGCAAATTATAGAACAATTAAATTTTATTGGAAAACCAGAGTTAGTATTTTTCCTTGACATAGCATAACACAGAGAGCATACACATATTTTTGTTGCATTTTTATCTGCCCAAAATAAATTGTAGCAAAAAGATGAAAATCATTTTCAGAAAAACATAAAAGAAAAAGAAAAAGAACAAAACTCCACTTAGGTAGACTCTTTGTGCAGCCCAAAGGCCCACTCGGCCCGGCTGCTTGGCAAGGCTCTCTCTCCCTCTCCTCTCGCTGACAGGCCGACCCGCTTTGTCGGCATCTCCTTTCCTCCCCTTCTTTTTCGCGCCGCACAAGAACACCGGCGGCGGTCGTCGGCGTTCTTGCCAACGGCGATCCCTCCGCCGAAACCGACTACACCACCGAACTCAGCACCCCTGGCGAACCTATCGAGATGCTTTTTCGCCCTCTGCGGCTCACCGGAGCACCGTGGCGGCGGCCGTGGCGGCTCGGTGGCACACGGACCTCGTCGGCGCATGGCGTTCCGATCAAGCCAGGGCAAAACTCACGCAACCAACCCCTGTTACAAACTCAACCAACCCCTGTTACAGACTCAGGAGCTCACCAAAGCTTCAAAACAAGGTAGCGGCGGATGTGGAAGTGAGTGGAGCAAAGTCGACGGCGTGACAGTGACTACGGCGGTGGTGAACTTTGGTGACAACGACGTTTCGGCGACTGCTCTTGCACGACAAGGAAAACGAGCAGGTCGGTGAGCACCAGTGTGCCAAGGCGGGGCTAACGCGGCCAAAGACGGAGCCCGAGACGCTCTGTGAAGATCGAACGGCGACAGAGGCTCACGGCGGCGGTGGTTGGCCGGCAGCGGGGAAGAAGATGTCGTGCGCGCGACTCCGACGGCGAAAGCAAGCGAGAAAAGGCTCGACGTGTGTGCCAGGAAAGGGCGGAGATGTGTGCAAGCTATTGGAATCAGTGGCAGTGTGTAGAGCGCGAATTTGGCAAGAGAGTGGCGATGGCCGACGGTGAGGAAAAAAAAGGAGAAAAGATGACGACGGCGGCGACCTGCGGCTTTTATAGGGACAAAGGATGGTCGACGAGCTAGCCGGGCGCCTTCGCGACGGCCGTGAGCTGGAGCTGGTGGCGCGTGAAACGCGGGAAGGGCCGAGAACGGCCACGGCGGCCGGCGGTGAGTCAGCCGGCATGGGCAGCCGGCGAGGTGGCACCCCCCGTTGAACACCTTGTAGCGGGACACCTTGCTTTTTTATTTTCAAAATTACTCTCAGAAATTGAACTGTACACAAAAAAATCTCCCAAAATATCAATTGTGCAAATTTTCATGCTCTACAACTTTCATTTAGAAAGTTTGGCCAGATTCCAAATAGTTTTTGAATTTGAATTTCAAATTTGAAAAAGGGACAAAACCCTAACCTTTGGAATTTCAAAATTACTTTTAAATTTTGAATAAAAGATGAAAATCTCCCAAAATAAAAATTGTTCCATTTCTCAAGATCTACAACTTTCATTTAGAGAGTTTTTCATGAAACTAAATAAATTTTGAATTGGAGTTTAAAAGTCAAGAAGGGACATTTTCCAATTTGGAGAACTTTTGAAATTACTTCAAATTTTATTCAAAAACTTGAAAAACTTTATATACCAAAGTTGTAGAGCTCAAAGAGATGTACAAACTGTATTTTTAGAGTTTTTCCAAATTTTGAATATTTTGAGATGAAATTGAAAAGGGGGCAGTTTCACTTTAAATTTCAAGCTTTTGAAAAGGATTTTCAAATTGAATATTTGGGCAATTAATTGGAGGTGTTGTGGTACTTTTTTAAACCCAACCAATGGCATGGTTTCAAAGTACAAAGTTCATACTTTGAAATTTTGCCAAAGTTTGGTAACCTTTATTTAGAAAAGTAATTATGATTAGCTCATCAAAATTGAAAATGATATTCAATTTCCAACACTTAGCCATTTCTAACTAGAGTTGGAATTTGAATTCCAATTTCAATTATGATTCCTTCTTTTACCTCATTTGCATTGTAAAACATCTTTGGGGTGTAAGTTAGAGTTAGCCAAGCACTTGTACACACCAAGGTTGCTTTTAGTCGATTATTTTTATAAACCAAATTAAACATGTGAGTGGGATTAAATGGTAAACACATACACATGTGATATAGAAGAGCTCAAACAAACCCTAGAATTGTAAACTCATTTTTGTCATTTGCATTAGGGTTCTCCAATTATGAATGCTTATGCAATGATGATGATGACATGGCAGGTTTAGATTAACGTAACACCAGAGGTGTTACACTTATGTTGAAGCTATTCACCTGACTTCAAGTCTTCAACTTAGATACTTATATTTTCCTAGACTTATTCTAGAATTTAAGGTGTTTTGCTGACTTCATCGACCTCAAGATTTGTGGGCCCAATTCAATTCATTGGAGATACTGTATGGGTAAGGTGTGCATATGTAGGTCTAATTAAAATTTTCAGGGGATACTATATGGGAAAGCATTTGAAGTTTGTCAAATTACATATAAAAATCTAAATAGTTATGAAATCAAATAAATATCATTAGATTTGTCATGAGACATACTTTCATAATTTACATATTTAATGTCAAAATTTTTTCATATTTTACCTACATATTTAGTTAAACTTTAGACACCTTAATTGAGATTGTGCCAAAAATTGCATTTTTCTAGACATAGGTACTCCAGTACATCTATCTACTCTCCTTGTCCTGAAATAGAAATCATTTTAGCTTTCTGAGAAGTAAACGGTTTTTTAACTTTGACCAATTAATATTAATATTTATAATATTTAATTAAAATAATTAGATAGGTTGTTGAATATATTTTATAACAAAATTATTTAGAGACATAAATGTTGCACATATTTTCTACAATTCTAGTAAAAGCTAAGAAAGTTTGACATGGTCGCACGTATCCCCTAATATCTTTCTTTTTTATGATGGAGGGAGTATAACTCTCTCTCCTCGTTTCCTATGCATTACATCTTTTCACTAGGGAATTTTAGGATGGAGTGAGTATTTATGAATCCAAACTCCATATGAGAACTCATTGACGCTTAGATAGGAAGATTTTTTATTTAACTTTTTATTTAATATTTTAATAATAACTAGGTCTTTATTCTGAAATCTAACCTTTTTAGTGAAGTCAGTCTAGCTAAGCGCAACCGAATAACACCGTCACGTTACATGTATTGGTAGGGCGAGATCGGCCACGTTAAACGTTGTTTTCAACGTGGAAACTTTATCACGATCTTTGCCGGTGATGGACCGACAAAGACAATATATATATTACGGCAATGAGAATGGCATGATAAGGTTTTTCAAGTCGAAATAGCGTCCCAACGTGGGAGATTTAGATGTGTCATTGTATGTGGCATGATAGCGTTATTTGTGTGTGCCAATGTATGAGTGTTATTTGGTCGCGCTAAAATAATTAAATAATAAAAAAACTCCTAAATAGGACAAGTAAAATATCAACATCCTTCTATCTTAAAGTTTTACTCCCTCCTTCTCAAAATAACCTGTCATTCTAGGTTTGGGCACGAAAACCAAGGCAATGGTAAAATTACATTTTTGCCCCTATGAAAAGCTATCACCTCACAAAGGCAAATCGCTGCTGCAAAAGAACCGTGAAGGAGTGGACGGGTGGCCGGGAGCTTCTGGAGTTCTCCTCAGTTTTACCTTTTTTTATTTCTTTTATCACACCTTGGTAACACGTGGACGGAAAAAGCCTGCGTCTGCCATTTTCTTTTCTGTTCACAGCACTGGTTCATACGTACGGAGGCTACCACTGTATCTACTGAGACCCTTTATTTTGAGATTTTTTTTGAACTGCAAACGTGCAGTTAAATTGAGAAGGAGGGAGTATCAAACCTCGCATCGGATCCTACTCGCACTGTGCTCCGCATGGCATGGCCGGCCGTACTACGAGATATTCCTGCCCGGCTGTCCCCCTCGTGCAAGCCTGCCAATGCTACTACTACTAGAAGCCTACTGCTTGTACTCTCCGTGCATCCACCACCACCAGTCACAGTGTCCACCACACCGGCTCATTTGACGAGACGATAGCGTACGACGCCGGTCGTCGCACTCGTGGCACTGGGCACATGCACGCACGCCACAGTGGCTGTGGCCGGCCAAAGGCGAGGCCGCCCTACGCCGTAGCGGCCGTAGCCGTGCAGGCTAGGCTGTGACGTGCACTCATGTGGTCGGAATCGAGGCACGGGAAGGTGCTGTGGCGACAGATTCACGATGTCACCTCCAGCATGGATCCTGTTTCAACTTTAGCGATCGTCGTCAGCCGGCCGCCGGCCTGGTTCCTGTTCGGGCCTGGGTGATTAACTCATCCACGTGACGTGTAAACAGCTGCGGATGGACAGAATGTCGAAGGGTGTTTGGGATAGCAATACAAAAACTAATTACAGAATCTATTAGTACACCACAAGACAAATTAATTAAATATATATAATTAATCTATTACTAGCATATGTTTTTACTGTAGCACAACGTTGTCAAATTATGAACTAGTTAGGTTTAAAAAATTGTCTCGTAAAATATTTGCAAACTGTACAATTAGTTATTTTTTAGATTGTATTTAATAGTCCATGCATGTATCCAAACATTCGATGGGATAGGGACAAAAAAAAAAGAGGGAACCAAACACCCCCTAATACTACAACTACTGCCTACTTGCTCTTTGCCTCATCCTATTGCTAGAATCTTGAGCGGTCGGGCCTAACACAGTGTGGTTTGTCGAGGATCAGAGGAGCAGCGTTACCAGCCGTCTGTATTAGTAGTAGTGGTGGTAGTGAGTAGTATTAGTCGGCAGTACGATGGAGAGACCATTCCCCCAAGACAGGAAGGCCCCGCTTCGATATCCTGAGTGACTCGGGTGGCCCCTCTCCACCCCGCCGTCAAGGGCGTCCTTCCTGGCCACTCGCTCTCACCGCCGTCCGAGCAGACTGCTAAAAGCCCGCGCAGCCAAAAGGATGGTGGTGGCGGAGCCTTTCTCCTCCTCCTCTTTTCTCTTCTCCTCTGGGTGGCATGCAACCATGGCGTGACGTCCGGTGGTTAATTCCTCTGGCACCCCACTTTGATCTGGTGTCTCCTTCGCTGGATTTAGCGCCCATATGGCTCGATATAGCTGGGCCTAAGTTGGATGACCCTCTATGGCCGCACTTAGGAGGGAGCAGGTCATGCCTATGGCGACGGCGGTGGCCATCCCCCGTGTTGCGGACAGCGGCTTCGTCAGGGGGCGTTGTGCCCTAGATATGCGTGGAGGAGGCGACGTCGGCCAGGGGCACCGCTGCAGCCCTTGCAGGTCCGGCCAAAGCTCAGACCCGATGCTCTGAGGGCTAGATCCGGCGGGCTCCGGGGCCAAATCCGGTGCCCTTTGGTGGCATCGGCGTGCAACACAGGTGATGGAGATAGAGGTCGGTGACGGCGGCTGGCTTCGGCTTCGGCAATGGCAGCGGGAGCAAGGTGGGCTTCATTGGCGGGTCAGCGGCTAACGCGGCAAGTATAGGCTTTGGCCACTGCCACGCATGGGGGTGAGGTGTTGTGGCAAAAGTTGTGTCCTCTGGACCGATGGAGGCGATGCCTTTAGGCATCGTATTCTTCCTTGGAAGTGTCCCTTGATCGTTCCTCTTCCTTTTGCACGACATGCTCTTCCTAGGTGTAATACCTTGACCACAAGGCGACGGTGGCATCACATTCCTCCTTTAGAAGCGTTGTTTTGGAAGTTTTTGCCTATTAGTCTATTGCGGTTGTTGCCATCATGGCAAGGAAGGTAGAGGCCTAGGGCTCTATAGGCAGGTGATGATGGTGCTCTGCACTGCTTTCCTCTTGAAGGTGTCGTTATAGAGAGCTTGCATCTCCTAGGAGTAGGCATACTGCTGCTCTTAGTGTCAAGGACAGGTCTGACATTATAGAGTATCTAAGAAGATGAAAGGGTGAAAGATTGTTGCTAAGAAAGGATGGTTTAAGTTTGAAGCAAGCGTGCATGAGAAGTTTGAAGCTTAGTATTTCTAGATTTCTTTCTTCACTACTCCAGATGTTGACATCAGTGGCGGTTTAAAACCCCCCCCTTCAGTGCGCGGATTTTGAACCGCCACAACCAAAGTGGCAGTGATGGGAGATGGTCATTAGTGACGATTCTTTCAAACTGCCAGTGATGCGGGGTCATTAGTGGCGGTTTTAGAACCGCCAATGATGTGGTTTTCAAAAATCACAATTTTAAATCCAAAAATAGCAAAAAAAATTCACCCAGGGAGGGCCCCTTAGCCAACCGAGCCGCTATTTTCTCAAGTTACGCACTATTTTGCATCAAATCATGCACATGTGGCCGGCGGAATTCAAACCTATAACCTCTCCCTCGCGCGTAGCCTCCTCTACCATTGCACCATAACATCACTTGTGACTTTAATTTATTTCGGGCCTCCTCATATTATAACATACCGAGTAAAAATTGAGTGTTCGAGGCCCTAAATGAATTCAAATGAAAAAATTTCAACTATAAAGTTTTATAACTTTTTGCGATCTACAACTTTTATGTTTGTCATTTTCCCATTCAATATCATTTGAAAAAGTCAAATTTTAAATTTGAGAAAGTCAAACATAATTTTCTTTGTGATGATCCGATTTTCATTGTCGGTTGGTCCATCACTCGGGCGATTTGTGCCTCAAACCGCCAAAGTGATAGGTTTTCAGAAAACCACTATCACTATCGGTTTTAAGAAACCATTAGTGATAGACCGGCAGTGAAAATTAAGATTCGCCCATGGCGGTGGCCGGGTGGTCGGCCGCGAGCATGGCGCCACCCGGCGGCGCAGTGGCTTGGCGGCGCGGTGGAGTGGGTGTCGGGGCCTCAATCGGCCCTAGGGAGCTCGCCGGAGTTCGATTCGAGCTCGGGCGAGGCTCGTGCGCGCCGCCGAGAGAAAGAGGGAGAATGAGCGAAGCGGACGCGCGTGGACCGCGAGCTCCACGAGCTTCCGGCCATGGCGCGGGCGGGCGCGGATGGCCGTTCCGCCCCTTACTGCAGGCGGCAGCGGTGCCAAGCGGTGCAGTGGGTGAAGCGTGAAGGCGGAGGTGCGCTGCCGATGGCGTGCGGGGTTTCCGGGTGGCGCAGAACGGGTGGCTACGGTGAGTCATGTAGCGCGCTCGCCGCTAAGGCCGCTGCTGGGAGCGAAAGTGGGCGAGGCGCAGGGCTAGTGAGTGAGTGCGACGAGAGTAGAACGGGCGCGTTCCCATTTTGGGCGGCTGGCTGGGAGTGGGTCCCACACGCCGGGGAACGCTTTGCCCGGGGCGGTTGCCCGGGAGCATGGCACGCTACAGGCGAAGCGCCGGCCGCGCGGTCGGCCACGACAGCTGCCGGCGCGGTTGGCGGCGCGCAGGGAGTGGGGCCGCGGGCCGAAAGTTGGGCCGCTTCCGGCTCGCCTGCTGGTGCTGGGAAGCTTACCGCCGGCGAGCCTTCGCCCGGGTGTACCCCCCGCCAACCGGGCCGGTGGGGCCATGGACCGCGGGGTCCCGCGCGCCAGTGACCCATGGTCCACTGGACCGGGTCTATGGACCCCGGGCGTTTTCGGTTTTTGTTTATTTATTTTCCAGAAAATGCTTAAAATGCCTTTTGATTTTATTGCTGGTGCAAATGAACTCCAAATTTGATGATTCTTGCTTTGCTAGGTTGGTAGTGAGTAGATCTATTCAGGAAAATTATGAGATGTATTTTTGGTGACTAATTTCTGTGTAGATTTATTTAAATGCTTAAATGGCTGAAAACTGAGTAAATACATAATAAATAGAATATTGCTCTGAAAAATATGATTCTTGTTCTGCTAGTCTTGTTATGAGATGTACTTTCTGTGAAAAATGTATAACACGCAGATCCTGTGTAGAAATATTGAGATGTGTTTTAAATGCATTTCTAGGCAGATCCTTAAATGATTTTTAATAAATTAATTATAAGGAATTATGGCCTGGTAATTTTTGGTGACTGCTCTTGTGCTAAGAAGTTCTAGATAAAAATATGAAATCTGTTGTTTGACACTTTTCATAGTACAAAGTTGTGGAATGTGCATTTCTGTCCTGCTGCTTAATCTTTTTTTGTGTAGGCTGTTGTACTTGATAAAATGGGATGAAAATTTTATCATGGTCTAGTTATAGCATGAAGTAGCTCCTGTAATTTTTGTAGATTTTTCTGGACTATTTAGACAGAGGTTGCAGTTCAAGCCCAGTTATTCACATGAAATGATAAGGCTTTAATTTAATTGTTTAGCATGTTCTATATTTACTTTTGTGCACTTTTAATTATGCTATACTTGCTGGTCATGTAATGTTGTATCGTAACTGAAATGTGGTGTTTGGATATGAGTAGTGATATTTCTCTCAGATTCATGTGATGTGTGTGTGTGTGTGTGCGCTACACACCACTCTTCTTATGCACTTCTCTAAGTGTTTAGAGAAGAGGTATGCGCATACTCGGTAAAAGAGTTAAATTGTTAGTAGAGAGGAGATATGCACCTACTCTGTCAAATGATCTGTTAATCATTCCCATACGTGAGCATCATGTGTTATGCATTCGCCATACTCATACACGTGCATCGCATCATACAGTTCGCAGGAGGACCTCCCCCGTATTCTGAGACCGAGTAGAATCTTCCTGAGGAGCCCCAGTAGGAGGTTCCACAAGAAGAAGGCGAAGAAGAGCTGCCTGAGTGCCCTGATCACCGCGCGTCAGATTTCGAGCAAGGCAAGCCCCGGAGCATCTACTTACCTATGCTTTCTAACAGTCTAATTATGCTTTATGATTGTTGCATTAAGTATAGGAGTTGTGTGACACCGTTGATGCATTATATCCTTGCTTTACCATTGATTATCCCACCTTGATACACCCTGCTAGTCTAGGGCGAGTAATATGCTTAGCTTGCTTAGACGGTAGAAGTCGGGTGATTTCCTGTCATCCGCGAGTATAGGTGGTTACTTGCTATTGATGGAAAAGCTTATGTTGATATCATCTGGTTGATGGTTCGGTTATGATAAATGGAGACCGGACGGAGTCTTATGGGGTTGTTGGACCATAGTGATTCCGTGCAGTAATCGATTAAGGACCGCATCTTGTTGTTGTACCCCAAGTCATATTGAACGCATGCCTCACATTTAGGCGGGCCGGATAAGCACTTCCGACCGCGCGAAGCCTAACACTATCCGGGCCGGTTCTCGACCCGTTCGCACCGTATTGGAGATGGATGGGGGACCACGGGCGCGAAGAGTAAGTTCGAGGTCCAAATTTTGGTCTAAGGCGCGTCGGGCGGTCCCCAGGCACGGTGGCTCCATGCGAGACCGCGCTTGTTTTCCTGGATACGTGCCACGGTGATCTGTAGCTCACTTTAGCGGGTGAGTGTGGTTTGTGTGAGGAATACCCCCTGAGCTCGATAGTAATCGATTCGAATCGCCATCGTTCTGGACGGTGAACACCTTGACTTGAGCCGCAACATCGTAGTAATGATTATGAAATATAGTTAATGATGATGATGAGTTAAGCTGATGTTTATGGCTACGGTTACTACTTGCTTGCTTAATCATGAATAATATACTATAAGGATGAATAGTATAGGTGCTTACCTAGCTTAAATAGGGATGATTAAGCTGAGCTGTCACTTTAAATATTACTACCGCTTTTATGCAAATGAGTCGAGCTACCTCCCGATAAAGCCTGTCATACTCTTTGGAGTCTTTTACTTTGAGTTAGTCGGGTAAGTCTAGCTGAGTACCTTCTTGTACTCAGGGTTTTTCCCGCTTGTTGTTTGTGCAGACGGGCATACCTTCCACGGGTACTGCGCCACTTGTCTTTTTCCCGTGGACTAGAAGACCTGGGGCAAGGTCAATCTCTACTATTCTCCCCAACATGCTTTTGATGGATAGACGTGGGCCCGGCACTTTATTTATCCGAAATGTGTGAGTTGGGTTGAGCTTTTAAAACTATCTTGTTTCCGCTATTTGGATTTGAAGAACTTGGTTGTAATAACTTTATTTCCGCACTCTGATGTTGTTGAACTATTTGTGAAATGTTGTAACATGCGAATGGTGACGCTAAACCCATACGATCTTGGTTGATGATGTTTGGTTTGAAATCCTTCGAGATTTCCGGACTACCGGGTTTATAACGGTTTAAGTGTGACAATTGCTTGCTTAGCGAGTGATTTTTCACTTATGCTTTTATAAATTGGTCGGTTCTGTTACAGCTGGTATCGCAGTAGTGTTCACCCTATGGCTTCACCTTGTTTTTTACTGTCCTCGGTGATGAGGCTTGGTTAGAGTCTAACTGCTCTTGTTTTTATTTTTCTTAGCGGTGAGGCTTAGTTAGAGTCTAAGTGATCTTATATTTGTTTGGTCGCATATATTCCTTGGGAAATATAGACTGGATTATGTCCTATATCTAAAAAAAGTCGGTAGCACGATCGTGTAGAACTAGCATGGGCTGAGGGTCGGGTGGAGACGTAACACATGCACCACACATGCAGGGATCATCGGAGCTTGCTAGGTTGTCATGATTGCTGCAGTGTTGATGTGTGCAACTGCAAACCATGATGCCCTCCTTGAGCCCCGTGAATACATAAAATCACATGCGTGGATCCGCATTGTCAACAAATGTCCACATGCATATGGTCTAGCTCTAGCATATTATTATGGAGTGTAGTGTACTGGACTAGAGTAGAAGTAATGAAGTAACCCTAGTATTAGAGTATATATATTTGAACACACACATACATGTGGGCATATCACTAGTCAATGAAAGTCAGCGATGCTTTCACGTAATAGTCATGTAGTATACTACTCCATGCGCTAATGGCTCTGTTCGTTAAGCTTCAGCACTTATCAATAGTATTTTTTTTCTCAAAAAATCCGTTATTTAAGCTTATCAGCTGGATGCTTGAGTTCCATGACACGAGGATGTTTTACGAGCAGTGATCACGAAGCATGACAATGATGGTGAAGCCCCGTGCATGTGCATGGCGCGTCCTTGTTCTTGTTCACAGGTCAGTTGTTCGTACTAGCGCTTTGCTTCGTCTGGCTCTGGTACATACTCCTACACCCGCACTGACACACTAGAGCAGGAGCCCGCACGCCCGACGTCACGCGCGACGTACGCGAAGTAATCCACCCGCCCACCACCACCGTGCCGCGATGATCCATCCATTCAAACCAAAGCTGCGCCGCGCGCCGATCTCGTCGCCTCGTCGGGCCTTCGCCGCGCGACAGATGCGACCTACTATGGACTGTGTGCCATGGCCCATGCGGCCAGTGGGCAGCCATGTCCGTGGCGAAGGGGAAGGGAAGTGGCCGATGTGACTCCGCGTCCCGGCGTCCATCCACACGTCTATGTCTATCGCCATCTTACCTTGCCGTGTCGTGTGCACGCGCAGGCAATGCTTTCCGTATGTGTCCGTCGAGGAGAAGGTCGGGAGGCCACGTCCCGGTCCCAGTCCCGGTCCCGGCCCGTCGCTTCATCGCCTCGCGTCGCCTGGTGATCGAGTGGCGAAGCAGCATGTAGTACCACCGTACTCCCAGTACTTGTGCAGAGCAACCTGATGTCCTCGACTTGGGATCCCAATGTGAATGAATGGGCACAAGAACCGTGTGAGTTTGGGGCCAGCGGAGCCTAACTTTTTTAAAAACTGTCTTCGTACCCAATGGGGAAGCTAGAGTAAGATAGAGAAGGTGCATTTAACTTGTGGGTGCATAGACATTTTTCATAAAGGATACATGTATAGTGAAAAATTAAATATTATCATATTTTTACCAATTTTGAGGGGTGCCTGGGCACCCACAGCTACATATGTAGCTTCGCCCCTGCCCTGTGGGACAGTCGTTAGTCACTAACATATGGACCCCCTCTGTTCTATTGGCCCCGACCTTGTGGGAGCCGATTCTGTGGCCTGAGAGTGGGGATAGCGATGATATGGAACCCCGTAGCCACTTGTAGGTGGGCATCCATGCGAGTCACTTTGTGAGTGACATGACAGGCACCTACGGAGCAGGATCACGTTCTGGCGGGCTGCAACAAGACAGTGACGCTCTAGGAGTACACAACAGGAGAACCATGTATACGTGCGATCGACCGATCGTACGTGTACACTAAGAGCAATGGAGAACCAGGGGCATACTACTTATCTAGCTAGGTCCACGCAAAGTAAAAAAGAGAGAGAAATGTTTCTTCCTGCAATTTTTTTTTCGTTCATCTTCCAACTTTCTGTCAGAGTGATATGTTTTTTTATGTAGCTATACTCGGGTACTCCGTTTACCCATAAGAAGGTAATATCTCGTAATCGATTCAGATCATTGATTTTTTACCATTTAATTAATTACTAAATAAATTAATAAATTTAAGAAAAACAAAAAATAAAACACCCGCATCCCCGAGGGTACTCGCACGCCGCAGCTGCCGCCGGTCTGCGAAATCCCCGCGCAGCTCCCCAATCTCGCGCCCATCCTCGCTGCCGCCGGTTCGCGATATCCCCGCGCAGCTTTCCCCAATCTCGCGCCCGTCCTCGCGCAGCGGAGCCGCCGGTCAGGTGCACTCGCACATCTTCTTCCTCATGTCAATCTGATTTCTCCCCGAAACCTCGGAACCGAATCACCTTCAAATCGGGGAAGATTGGCGTGTTGACGGACAAACCGCCTGTCCCTCGGGTACCGCTGGACACCCGACGAAGGGCGAGACGCCGCTGGACGCGGCACCGCCGACCACGGCGACGGCGGACGGGTGTGACGCCGCTAGACTTGCCTCCGAGGCTCTGCCGCAACAGCACGGTCTGCCGCCACTCCTGGGCGATCGACGATCCCCGACGCCGCCGCCGCCGCAGCCTCCACGAACTGCCCACTAACATCGTGCCGCCGCGCAAAAATCGCATCTTGCATCTTGCATGCCGTGATAGCCTAAATCCATAAGATTTCCGCATGCATCAACAAAATCTTAACAACCAAATCTTAAAAAAGATTTTTAATATTTCAAACCTTCCTTATTTACCCTATTTTTATAAAATAAAATTCAATAAATACTATTACCTCCTAGGAGGTAACAGATGATCGTGACTATTGGATTGGAATAAATGGATGGTCCACAGCCATTTCGGAGAAGCCTTTTTTTATTGCAAAGGGGTGTATTCTATCTATCGAAGTTGGTTCTCCATCTAAACACCTCCTACAATTTAGGGCTATACATGCATTAAATGCATAGAATCAGGGTCAACCCATACAATGCGGACGCTCTAAAGAATCTCGATGTCACAGACGAAGCTATATGTGGCAGAACCTTCCAAATTATATGGCCCACAAGCACCTGACATTGTCTCTAAGACCTCTGTCAGCCATACTTGTGTACCACATAACTTGAAAAGTTCTGTCGGGTGAAACCCCGATGACACCACGATCCTCCAGGATCGATTTCTTACAAGATATTGTAGTATTACAATTATTTTTATTCAAATACAACAGAGTAGCGGAAGATTTACAAAAGAAGAGTATAACATTTTATCAGAGTTTGATTAAACAACACTTAACTGAGTTTGCGGAAGCGAGAAAAGAACTTTGTAGACGGAAGATATTTGATCATGCCAAGCCCTCTGGTATGACCAAAGTCAGCAACACTAGTCAACACCTGCAACAGGGGTCAAACAAACCCTGAGTACAAAAGTACTCCGCAAGACTTACCCGACGGAAAAAAGGGGAGAAGACTCAGGGATGCTGGTTGATAGGAATCAAGGTAAGGCTTTAGCAAGAATCAAGGACACCTTTGCGGAAAAGCGACTAATGTTGATCCTTACTATTCATTCTTATCTGATATTTTCATTAAGCTTTAAGCTATCCATCTAGGTTATCATAGTCTAGAGCAAACACTTGTCAAGCAAGATCTCGATTTCCAAAACTTTCCATCCTCAGCAACTTTCCTCATTACTACGATGCCGGGACTCGGATCAAGTCTCCCATATCGTGGAGCACCGACGATTCGAATCGCTTTATATACCCAGCTGGGGCTTCCTAGCCACACGATGTATGCAGGACCGAACATCTCACATACATCAACTCACGCTTGCATTTCTCCGCACGAGAACGGGTCCTAGCCACGAGAGTACAACACACCATCTCCCTACGCCGTCGGGTCACAACGTCCGACGGTGCGCGCCGTGAGTGTGGGTACACACTACTTCCCGTCCCGGTTATCCGTTCTCGCATGGATCATACAAGGGAGCTTACCGCCATTAGCATGCGACTAGTACTATCCAATAACCTCATGATCCCAGGGCCAAACAACGGACGGTCCTTAACCGACACAAGTGGACGACACTACACCAGGGCACTAGCCCATCCTGGTGCAAGTCACTCCACCGGCGTCTCGATTTACTCATCATCATGTTCTTATTGAGTACCCTTGACCCGATCGAAGTAAAGGATAAACAATAAGCAACATCAGGTTTTCGTAATTGCCCTCAACGGGGATATTGTGATCAACTTTTGAAAACATTTTATTTGCAAAGCTTATGCTATTAGTGAGACTAAGCATATACTAAATATTTTCAAATCAAAACAGGTTTCAGAGATAGTATATCAAGGTACGGTAAATGCATCAAGATAGGATATCACTCAACTCCTACACCTAATGCATCATATCATCAACATAAAATTATAAAAGACTTTCGAAATTCAAGGAAGGGTTTAAATGTATCCGGGGCTTGCTGCGTTGCAGAGAAGATTAGTTATTAATCTTTGATATCAACATCTTCGTGGAATCACCTCATCGGAGTTGGATCACCTGGACCTTCTCCGAAACTTGATCAACACGAACCTTCGCTCTCACGTGAACTATACGCAATGAAATGATACATGCTTAACGATATGCTTGACATGATGCATGATGCAAAACATACAAGCTAAGGGAAGTTGAGTACAACTTCCCTTCGCGGTACAATTGTAAAACAATTAACATAAAGCATTTTTAGTTGTTCTCTTAACAAACCAAAAGATCACTTATCATACATATTTTCCACTCAAAACTATAGCAGGAAAAAAGGCATGCATAATTAACACATACACTAGCAAGATATTTATGCTTAAGCAAAGAAGCATCAAAATCATTTATTAAAGCTACTTAGGAAAACATCATTTAGCAAGGTTAAATAACTAACTAATCACGACAAATCTTCACATGATTTATACTAATCATTTAAACAATTATTAACTAATTATTAAAGCATAAAATAAGGATAAAATTAAATTTCATCAAATTAATCTCAAACTTTTACAGGAGACAGGTTTCAGCATATAAGACTTGCTATCAAAATTTTAGAATTTTTGGATAAGTACATTATTCTACAAAAATCATTTACTAACCATTTTGCAATTAAAAGATGGAATTTTAGTTTATGCAAAACTTATGAAACAGGAGCAACACTCATTTTTATCAGGTAGAGCACAGCACAGAGAACACAACAAAATTTAGTTTGCACTTTTATCCAACTTATAGAAATTGCTATGAAATTATAAAGAATCAGCATTTAAAGTTCATTTCTGAAAAACATTAAACTCCTCCTCTCTCTTAGGCTGACAGCAGGGGCCCAACAGTCAGCTTCTTCTTCTCCCTTCCGTTGCTCAGTTTCAACAGAACCACGGCGGTGGCCAGTCATCGTTCTCGCCAACGGCGACGATTCGGACGGCGCTGAGGGCACCCACGGCTTCTCCTCCTCCTTGCGAACCCAACGATCTACCAGGCAAGAGCCAACGGCGACCGGAGCTAGCAGGACGGCGGCCATAGCAACTCGGCACTCCGGCCATGGCGGCGTGTCGGCGTTCCCGCTGCTGCAGTGCGCTATTGGCAGGGAAAAGAGGCTAGGGAAGTTCGGGTGGCTCACCACAGCGCGGTGCTCGCGCTA
Source organism: Chrysopogon serrulatus (assembly GCA_015844335.1). Lineage (NCBI taxonomy): Eukaryota > Viridiplantae > Streptophyta > Magnoliopsida > Poales > Poaceae > Chrysopogon > Chrysopogon serrulatus. The sequence goes on along the minus strand of JADLZL010001720.1, from coordinate 60,746 downwards.
GATAAAGCGGAGGCAGAGCAGAAGACGATGGCCGCGGCAGAGGCGAGCTCGGCGGTGGCCATGGGCGGAGCAGCGCGACGGCGAGGTGGCGTCCCGGCAGCTCCGGCGTTCAACTGGCAACGCGGAGGGACCGAGCAGGACCACGGCTTCGAGATGAGGCTGGGGCAAGTGACGGCACGGCGGGAGCTTCACCGAGGGAGGCTGGCCACGATGGAGCTGCGGACGGCGGCGCTCTGGCCGTTGCCGGAGAAGAAGGCGGCTACACGACCAAGTCCGGCAGAGCGGGGCGACCATAGTGGGTTCGGGCGGTGCGTAGGGGAGTTGCGGAGGCGCTGGCGATATGGCAGGGACGACGGCGCAGCGAGCTGCGCGAATTTGGAGCCGGCGGAGGAGCTGCCGGAAATGGAGAAGGAAGGAGAAAGGCGGCGACAGCAGCCGGTGTCAACTTATAAAGGCCGAGGCGAAGCAACGGGAAGCGCCAGAAGCCGCCTGGACGATGCCACGGGAGCTGTTGCGTGTCGACGCGCGGGAGGAAGCGAAACCAGGCACGTCGGCCATCGGCGGCAAGCAGCTGCGTCAGCAGCTTCACTGTACCATGGCGATGGTACAGTAGCTGCCTGACAGGGCAACTTCAGGCCCAAAAATCTCCCTAGTCCGGTCAGAATTAAAAGATGGTCATGTTAACAAAATTGTTCACTGAACTGAGATCTTCAACTTTGTCAAAATGGCCAACGTCTAATTCCCACTGGTTAGGGAGATAGAGATGGAGGAAGGGAGCAAGATGAAAACTGAACCTAAGTTCAGTAACTGAACTTTTTGCAGTTCGATTAAGGGGCTTGGTTAGGATTTTGCTAAAACATGTAATTAGCATTTGATTAGTTAGCAATTAGAGATCACCAATCACAAAGCAAAGATCTAATTCAAAGTTTGATCTTTGAACTTTGCATTAGAGCCAAGGTTTGATAAATTTTATTAATAAAGTTTTATTTAATTACTCTCCTAACATTTGATTTCAAAATTGGTAACCAACTTCTTAACCAGGGGCTAAGCATGGTGACCAAATTTGAATTCCAATTTTAGAGTCAAATTAACAAATTTAATTTATAAGACCTAACTAAGGTTTTGATTGCTTGATTAAGTAAAAACAACATGATTGATCAAGCAAATGCACAAATGAACTTGTTAATGCAACACTTGTAAGTTATTGCTGCAACTTTTAAAGATTATTAATTAATGCAACTTTAACTTAAGTTTTATACATGATGCTTAATGCATAAAATGATGACATGGTGGGGTTTAGGTTAACGTAACACCGGGGTGTTACACTATAGGAGCGAGGCTCAAAATAGGATTGGCAATGGCGCCACGGCGTGGTAGGAAGGAAATTACAGGTGATGTGACTCCCTCCTTGCAAACAAAAAAATGTAATTTTAACAAAAATGTATTTATGATATCAAACAAATGCTATAGGATTTGTCATGAAGCATATTAGTCAAAAGGTTTAACTAAGGACAGAGAGAGAATCACACTGCCATTTTCATGATGGTGTTGTCAGGGTTCAAGTAAAACGTTTTTACATGATAACACAAATAAATGTGGTGAAGAAGTCACAAAGCATGTTTCCTCTGTATTCCTAATTGATTGCTCATGCCTTGCCTGCTACCAGGTCTGCCAATTTCCCACACCGTCATGATATCCATAACACTATCATCTCTGCTCCACACAATCGCTCAATAATGCCCGCGGTACACCAACTTGCTAAATGGTATGGCATGCATCCTCATTCTTGATTGGGCTTGTCTTTGTCTCCAGGGATTCCTCTGATAAGGCTCTAAAGCCTAATGATGGTGAAAAAACTTTCAAAACCCTCGGTGGATCATGCATATCCCATGAGCCTATAGAACTTCAACTTGTTCTAAGAGCTTGCATTTTGAGACCTATGACTATGAGAAATGAGAATAAAAGCCAGATTACGATCATGTTTGAAAGGAATAATATTAAACAACAGTTTATATACTACTGTTTGGGTCTATGATTATAGGTCGATGAACAAGATATTTATAATACCCTTGCCTTGTGAGAAAAATGGGAGACCCGTGACTGAGAAATGAAAATAGAAGTTAGGTTGTGTTTAGATGGAATGTAGAGTATTGTTGGCGGAGGTGGTCCGGCCGACAGTACAGGAGTGGGGAATGGATTATGCGGAGGTCGCTCGCGGTGCCGAGCTCCCCCGTGGTGGAGCGGAGGTCCAGAACCTTCGCCTCCCCCTTAGGTTTCCCTAATTGCCTAGAGAATTGTGCCAAGTAATAAAGGTTCACTTTAATTTCCTCAACCTCCCTTACAACAGTGAAGTGTCCCCCTTTTTATAGGGGGCCTCTTCACCTTACTCATATTGCCATTTACAGTCTTGCCCATCAAACCCTAGGGGTGCTCTAGTAGCCTTCTCACTGCAATACACCCCCAACAGCAGGGGCGCACTGGTCTTTTCCCTTCATCCGGTCGTGGGCTGGGCCGTGCTCTTGATTGCGGCCCACGCCTGTCCCTGGCCCGGGTGCGGTTGACGGAGGTTAGGACCTCCGCCGGGCCGTGCCTTCCGCCTTCCGCTTTTCCGATGCTTCCTGAGCCTCCGCCGCGCGCCTTCCCCCTGGCGGAGGTTTCTCCGGGCTTTGCCGTCATGGCCGTCCTCTGCGAGTGGCGACCTCCGCTAAGACCACCGGGGGTGGCGGAGGTCTTTCTCCTGCATGAGTTAAGAAACAACAGAAGTCGTGTTTGGTTAGCTGAAGGACCTCCGCCTGGGGGCGGAGGTGGGGGACATGGTTTTTCCCCCAACAAGTATAAAAATATAGACTATTGCATCGGATTATAAATCTAAATAACAAAAACGAATTTGGAGCCTTTTGTTGTTTGGGTCTATGACTATAGGTCATTATTAATATGCAATAATCCCTCGCCTTTTGGAATTATGGGACTATGTGGTTGGTTATATATGACCACACCTCCCTTGAGCTAGCTAGGCTCACTCCCCTAGTATACCTTTACTTGTGATGGCAAGGGACTTGTGGGGAGAAAATTTTTGGATGGGTTATAAGACCAGATTGTTTGTAACACACGCAACAGGGAGGGTGGATTGGGCTAGTGGATTGGGGAAGGAGGAGAAGGGGGAGGGGGCGACGCCAAAGACTAAGGGCCGGCAGGCTTTGCCGCTAGCGTCGTCTTGGCGGGGGTGGCGGCCGTGGCGGAGGCGCGGGGCATGGGGGAGGGAGGAGGAAGGAGAAGCGCGGGAGATTGGGAATAAAGAGAATTACCCCAATTACTTTCTTGATCCGAATTGATTACAATCCCCTATTATTTATAGTCCGGGTTGGACTCTAACGGGAAAGCCTTTATCGAACACGGGCTTTCCAGGTTTACCTAATATTAATTAGTTATTTAATCATAACAATAATAAAGGTAACTCGGCGGCGAAGACGACAATGACGGCGGGGCGGCCACGCTGGCCCCACAGCCCTCGGCGGGCGGCGGCGGCTAGGGCAGCCACCGCCCCCTTCCGCGGCGCCCCACGCCGCCCCTCCCTAGGGCGGGCCGTGGGGCCCGCTATTCTTGGTCGTATCCTCCTCGGACCCGTCCTTTGGCCCATCAATCTCACAATCTGTCACCGTCTTCATTTGACGTGTGACATTGTTGTATTATAGATAAGTGCCTTTATGAAGTGCAATGAATTTGATATTAAAAAATGATTCGAAAAAAATCATGTGTTTCAAAGTGGGCTTAAGAATTTATGTTGACAGATTTAATGATCTAGACTATAGTTTAATCTGATTGGATGACAATTGACATAGTGTTTTTATGTTTTTTTCTGTTCTTCTTGTATAATCATTTTTTTTGACGAGAAAACGAACTTGTATTAATTAACAGCATGAAGCTGTAAGAACCATTACACGTTAATGGTTACATTTTGAAGTGCCATAACAGCAGGGCACTCATGACCATGGTTTGCATTAATGCAAACACCCTCCAAGTTTGTCTGGTGATTAACAGAAGCTCTAAAAGCTTGCCTAGCTAGGGAATCAGCCATCTGATTGTGTCTTCTGTCAATCCTGATCATTGTTCCACGTCCTATATCAGCAAGGATGGGGCCGGGGCCCTGTAAACTTATACTACACGGTGCATCTGGCATGCATGGGTTCGCCACTCGCCTCGGAGTCGGAGGCAACCACGCACGTACCGCGCCGCGCTGCGTTCCTACTTCCTACCACCGTGCACGTGCTCTTCTACTGCCCCGTGTATGTAATGTACGTGGCCGGTGGTCCACGCACGGTGTGGCGCTCGGCGGCGAGGCAACGAAACACGCTGGCGCCGCAGCTCGCATCGCATGCCTTCCGCCGCCCATCCCATGTGAAGGGTTTTGATGATATGATAATCTGAATAACTAGGAAGAAGATGCTTTGACGATTCTACCACGTCGCTGGACGCTGAGCCGACAGAGAATTCAAGCTACACAGGTAATCCGGTATAATAAGTCAACCACGTAATCTAGGCCGACGCCGAGCGATCTTTATCAGGATGAAAGAGCTCGTGCGAACCGGAGCCGTTGTTGCCCGCAGTGTCCGCGTTCTGGTGTGGATGAGTCACGAAAGTGCTTCAAGGGATCGACTACGTACTGCCGGGATCCCTTTCTGTCGCGAATCATGCGTGGATTCAAAATCGCATCGCACCTTCAAGTAGTCGTCGTTTTGTTCAGGAACCGCATCCACGAAACCGAAGCAGAGCGTGGTGGAAGCCGGCTGTGATGGGGGAGAAAAGCACCGCTGGCCTGGCCTGGCCTGGCCTTCGGTACAGACGTCAGAGGCTCGGACCTCAGAGCACTCGCGCTGTCTGTCTCCTCGAGGGAACGGAGACGCCCGGGGGGCGCCATGCTTGATCCTCCTCAGCAAAGCGCGAAGGACCTCTGTCTGCTTGTGTGTCTGTAGTGATCCCGCCACCGTGTACCACCATTATTGGTACACTGCGGGTCAAAAAGAAAATCACCATTCTACCAGAAATGGCATGAAACCGTGCCTGTCAGCTGATACGCGATAAGTATGCCGTATTTACTTAAGGCCGTTCCCAATGCACCAAGCTGGACAGGTGCTTCAGCCTCCATGTCAGAGACATGTTCCGCTGGTCAGATAAGCCGGCTGATAAGATAAACTAGTTGGTTTGTTGTAAGAAAAAAAATACTGTTTAAACAGCTGATAAACCCGAGACTGATAAGATAAACGAACAGGACGTTTACTCTAGGTCACCTCAAACCACTGCTTCGTCTGAGAAAAGACTGAAGCAGCTGTGTGAGCAAGAATTGAAGACTACTCTTGTGGGCTTGTACAGCAGCTTGCGGGACATATAGTTGGTGGGGTAAAAAAGATACTAGATTTTTGGGCAATATTTTAAGGAGGAGAACGAGAGTAGGAATAGCTTACAGTCCGCTTTTAATTGAGTTTGGTCGACGTGTACTCCAAGCATACAATTCCTACCGCCAGTGTTGGGCCTACCCTTAGGGCATACATAATAATTAGAAGGCTAACAATACAATATGCCATGGGTTGTTTATCTATCTCTTGTATCTTTGTAATAATTAGCCTCAATACAATATGCCATGAAGTTTGTCATATTCATCTTTGTAGGGCACGTCATATTCATTAGAAGGTTAATAATACAACATGATACTAGTTGTTTAGATTTTTGCAGTCTATCTCTTGGATCTTTGTTACCTATCTCTTTGCTCATCTGTACAGTAGTTAGCTCTTCACTCTAAATTTATGACCCACTTATGTCTCACAAAGTTTTTTTTCTCTTGTGTCTAAGCTGGCTCTCTTCTATTATCTCTCTCCTTCACCTCAACATACACACAGTCCACTTACATCTTCGTACTATATTTGATCGTAGGCCTTATCAACCCAGGAGCTTTATCATCAACAACGGTCTATGTCCAAGCAAGAATCAATGACATCCAATTAGTGCTTAAGACAAAAGCAGCTGCTTAGTGTCATTTCGTTTACGGATCTATTGAAAATGTGGGTGATTATCACCGCTGGTTGGTAACATGAATCGAGGGTGATAGTCGACCCATTTTCATCGCCGGGTTTGTGTTACGAACCGACGGTAAAAATCACTTTCTTCAACGGTTTGACTTATGTAATTTTTCAAATAAAATTGGATGAAAATAAACTTTATATAGAAGCTGTAGATTTCAACGTCTGCAACTTTGTAGGTCGCGCCTTTTTTCATTTAAAATCATTTACGGACCCAGAATACTACTGTCTGATGAAGCTCTCGGTATCTAAAGACCGTCAATCTAATCATATAAAACTCCTCAGAAAAAAGATAGCAAAATAAAATGGTATAGTGCCATAGGAGTATCGAACATAAATAGCCTTGAAAGAAATTTAAAGAACTGTGACGAGTAGGCCCGTAGCTCGCGGCGCGCATCGCATGATGCTTGATCGGGCCGGCTGCGGCAAGAATAATGAGGCCGCCCTGCCGCCCGCCACAGCACACTCACACACACACATACAGTCCGGCGCAGCCGCGCAGGCCAGGCACGCACATGCAGCGCCGTTCACGTGCGCGACGCCGCACGGAGCCACCCGACGTCCCACGCAGCGCAGGCGCAGGCGCCAGGGCGCCGCAGCGCCTTCCGGCTGGTCCCTGGTCCTTCCCCCCGCCCCCCGCCGGGCGCCGGTGCCGTTTCAAACGGGCAGCGAGCCAAGCCAGCCCCAGCCAAGGGGACGATCGGGCGGAGCGTGCGGTGCCGTGGCCGGTGGCGGGTGGCCGTGCGTGTCAGCGTGCGCGACGACCTACCGTGCTTCGGATTCTCTTGCACGCCCACGCCCCTGCCCCGGCACTAATTTCTAGTAGCTGGAGCTGCCGCAATTGATGCTGCTGCCCCGGCCGGCCGCTCCGGTGCTCGGGCGCTAGCGCTACCACCACCTGCAGGCCTGCCGCGGCAGCTCGTGCGGTCTCGAAATGCTTTGTCTCGGCGCGCTTCGTTTGGGCGGATACTGCCATTAATCTACCCTCGTCTTTGTCCGTACTCGCTCACATTGCAGGCTTTGCAGTTTGCGATGGTAGTATTTGGAAGAGTTCAGTTGTTTATCCGCTAAAATATCAACTGAAATTTCTTGCAACCATTCATTCACAATGTACAGTTACGCCTCCGTTCCACGTGTTTGTACCGTGCATTGCCATCAACCACGAGATGAAAAATGATCGATGTTGCTTGCAATTGCAGTCGGGCAGGCCTGGTCATGAATTGCCACCCTGCACTGCACGGGCAGGTATCCCACAGATTCAGGGCAAACACGAGTGGCCATCAATTCTCAACAGAACAGGATGGGAGGAAATGGAAATCGGTGCGTACATCAATCCTGTCATCAGTTGCTCTGCAGACTGCTGGTAGGCTGGTACGAGTCGGGGGGTACTAGCGTCGCAGCCACTACTGTAGCGAGCAGCGAGCACCATCGTGCGTGCTCTGCTGACACACGCATTAACCGGCGCAGTCAGTAGGGACTAATGAGCAGTGATCGCCATCGTGCGCGCTGACACGCGCATTAACCGCCGCAGTTAATTACTACTGCAACGAAGAGTAATAATTGTCGGTAAAAATTATTCGGTAAAAAAAGTGTCCTCCTATGGCAGTAGTAGAAATTATCATGAGAGGCCGTACGTACGCCGAAACTTTGCTCGAAGAAATTACCAGGGTGCACATGGATGGCCAAACTGCTAGGTACAAATAGTACAAACACATAAGATTCGTCCCAAACACAAGAACAAACCGCAGCAACACAGAGATTAACCGGATGGACGAACTTTATCCCAAAAACAAAAGAGAGGGACGAAGATGAAAAAACAAACTAGACAAACTGCGCCAATTAAACTGTAGTGGCAGCAGAGCAGCCACCACAGTCCACACATGGCGTGGCGCGATCGACACGGCAAACTATACTGGTACTACACGTACTACTAGCTACTACTGATCACTAGCCGGACATACGGCGCTGGCAGGCAGACGCCCGGCGAGCACGACGACGTCCTGCGGCGTTCAAATGTCGACGGCGATGTCAGCAGGCGCGGCGGCAGCAGTGGGGGCGGCGTCGGCGGAGGCCGCGGCCGCGGCGCCCGGCGCCGGCGCCGGCGAGGCTGAGAAGCATGTGGCGGAGGCCGCGCGCGTACTCGAGGAGGCGGTCGACGGCGGGGATGGTCTCGCGGACCTCGTCCAGGGCCTCGAAGTCGCGCAGCCAGGCGTGGAAGCGCGGGAAGGCGTCGGCGTCCACGAGGCGCACCCCGGTGACGTCCTCGAAGACGGCGAGCCAGTAGGAGCCGCAGCCCAGGACGACGTCCAGGAGGCCCACCTCGTCGCCGCCGAAGAAGCGCCGGCCCCGGAACGCGCCGTCGCGGAGCTCCGACTCGATCAGGGCCAGGTTCTCGTGCACCTGCCGCACCGCCGCCTCCTGCTCCGCCCCCGTCGACGCGAACACCGCGCCCACCGCCGGACCCAGCTGCAATGCAGAAACCACATGAGGGCACCTCTGTGCCAGGCATCTCTTCAGACGAAACAGCTGGATAGACGCACGCACGAACACGTCGCCGGCGTCGTACATACCTTGTCGTCGGCGAAGTGGCACCAGAATCGCGCGAGCGCGCGGTCGAAGGCGTCGGTGGGGAGCAGCGGGCGGGTCTCCGGCCAGGCGTCGTCGAGGTACTGGAGGATGATGACGGACTCCGGGAGCGCGCGGCCGCCGTGGACGAGCACGGGGACCTTCTTGTGCACGGGGTTGAGGCGCAGCAGCTCGTCGCTCTTGTTCCGAGGTCCTCCTCCACGTAGTCGAAGTCCAGGCCCTTGAGGCGCAGCGCCAGCTGCACGCGGTGCGTGTACGAGCTCGCCCACGACCCGAACAGCTTCAGCGGCGCCGCCGCCGCCGCCGCCGGGATGGCATTCTCGGGCGTCTTCTCCATGGCTCGCTCCGAACACTCAAGATGCTGTCTTTCCTCTCTGAGTAGAGCAATGGTGGTGGTGTCCTCGACGGCTTTGTTGCTGCGTGGCTTGGGGCCCAGGGTGGGGTGGGGTGGTGGGTTTATATAGAGCGGGAGAGGCGGTGAGGCCTGGCCCACATGGAAGTGGGGCTTACGAGTGAGTGGGCCCGAGGTGCCGTGTTGGGCCATGGGAACCCGCGCCCGTCCGTCCGTCCGTCCAGAATGGGCCGGCCGGGCAGGCTTCCAGGGCACGGCACACCGGCTCGCCGTGGACTTTCGTTCTGTTCATTCACTGGGGAGGTGTGAAACTGTGAAATTGGTTACTGCAGCTTACTTTACCGGAAGAGCGAGTACTACGGGTACTTAAAAAGTTGATTACTGCAGCTTACTTTACCAGAAGAGTTGTTTTCTCACTGGACGAGTTGAAAGTCTTCGCCGACCGGACGATGCCTTTTCGTCGCAGCTCTGTGGATTTGCGTCTGCAGTACCGAGCACTACCAGTACTACTACTCTATCTCTATTGTAAAAAGGACGCAGTGATCGAGGAAAGGTCTCTCCCAGAGTAACAGAGTTTTGGCTTGTTCCCCAATGCTTTGGCTTGGAGAGCAATCATCAGGCCAGGCGGTAGTACTTTGTGCTGACGGCCTGGGACTAGAGGTTTCACCGTGCCGTAAACCGTAGTATAAGCCGGAGAGCGCTGCGCTCGGCATGATGAAGTGGTGGTGACTGTGAAGCAAATGCCAAACCCTAGCTAGCTACTGGTGCTGATGAGAAATAATCTTGGTCAAAGTGCTTGGACCTTGATCCCTGCGCTCGAGTCTTGACTAACCTGCATGTTCACGACCCTAATCCGGCGCATATGAAGGAATCTTGCGGTGTGCGTTTGACCTAATCCGGCGCATATGAAGGAATCTTGCGGTGTGCGTTTGACCGAAGACCACCTGCATGCATGCCCAGAATAAGGCCGGCCGGCTAGCCGGCCAGATGCATTTATAGCTTGGATCATCATCAGTCACGCACTCACGATTAGGCTATAGTGCTACTAGTACAATTTTATAGATCGAATCATTTATACATATCCAGTGTCCTCCCACTATCCCGTGTCCTCTCACTTTTTTTTTCCTCTTTTTTGCGATGGAGACGCGGCGAGCAGCGTCTCGTTGTTTAGGCCTTGTTTAGATGGAGGTTGGAAGAGAGTGTAAAAATCGGCGAGCATTGTCCAATTGTCGTTATTTACAACCCAACTATGTAATTAGTTATTTTCTTTATTTATATTTAATGCTATTTACATGTGGTCGATTTGTGAGATGAGAGAGATTGAAAAGTCCCAGAAGACTCTTTGTTTGTGGCTGCTTTCGCCACAACCCAACAATTAGTTTTTTTTTTTTATATTTAATACTGTGGTCAATTGATGGGTGGAAAAACTTGCACACTAAACAAGCCGGCACACACGCTGATCGGTCGATTCCTATGCATGCATGCTGCTTGCCACACCACACGTCCACTGTTGGTGCACAGCAGGCGGCGGGCGAGAGCGTACGCGCACCGTGCACGGCACGAGCTCGCGCGGAACTGTGGCCGTGAGTTGGAGGGCATTTTTGTCACTGTTAGATCGGCCGGGGCAGAAAGGACTAAAAGGAGGAGGCGACCGCCGGATGGAGGAAAGCAACAGTGGCCGGGGCCGGCCGGATGGACGGCTCGACCAAAAAGCAAAGCACCCGGCTCCGCCGAACAGTTGCCATCAGAATTCATGCGATGCTGCGCCCCCCCAGTGCTGTGTTTTTACTGCCACGCTTGGTGGTGGTACTGGTCGCCTTTCCTCGCGTGGGTGGCACGGCACGGCAACGGCACCGGCACCGCGGCACGGGCGCACGGCATATCCCGTCCGCGTCCGGCCGGCCACGTACGCTTCCCGGCCGGCCGGCCGCGAACGTTTCACAGCGCCGGCCGGCGCCATGCCAAGTTACTGCGTGCGTTACGTTACGTCCCAGCCATGCATCCAAATTACTACTACTGCGTTACAGTACAATCTCACGTACATTGTCATAGTATATGCGGCCGGCGGGGCGGCAGCCGGCAGTTGAGGTGAAAGCTCACTAGTGGGCTAGGGCAATAGGCATGATGATTTGCTCATTCCTTTCCCTTTTGTTTGGTTCGATCTCCTCTCGGGAATTTGCTTTCTGTGACGTCCATGTCCGCGCTGCAGTGCTTTTATCACTTGGGGAAGCAAACGTACATGGAAAGAAGATTCAGGGCAGGAATCAGGATCCAAAGCCCAGCTGGCGGCACGAAGGGAGTACCCTCCGTAGTCCGTAATTACACGCATTTTTTATAAATTTAATTAAAATTAAAAAAGTTTTGACCTGCATGATTCTCGTCGCGACTCTTATGAGAGCAAGTAGTCATGTTACCTCCACCCCTCGAGCCGCAGGAGTACCAGCTATACGATGCATGCTCTCGTCGACCCGGTTGGAGTGGACACAAGATTTTGCTGCCTCACGGTAGGGGCTAACGATGCTGTAGACTTGTAGAGGCATGGACGTTGCTGACTCGATGTTGATCCAAATGTCGCGGAGCAGGGAGTCTGGGATATGCACACAGAGGTCTTCTCTGTTCCCTATCCTAAAATATAGCTAGGCCCGGCCCCTTTCATGGAGCTCGTATACCGAACTATTTTCTCGTAAAGACACTCCTGAGTGGCAAGCTTCACCGGCTGGTGGATGTCTAAACTGTTCGGCAGGACTTATATACTGGTTGATAAGCTTAAATGCTGTAGAAACAGCTGATTTTTTATGAGAAGAAATATAGACTGTCTGAGGATAGGTCTAAGTTTTTCAGATCTAGAAAAAACAGTTTATGATCTTATTTTTTTAGCAAGAGAAACTTAGTTTCTTGATCTTAAATAAAGTTCTGCTTAGTTTCTTGGCCCTAAATAAAAGGTTGTTTGGATTGACTGAACTAGTAACTAGTTTAAATAGTTGGATTTTATAGACTAATAAACTAATAACTAGTTGGATTTTAGGTTAGTCATTAGTTCATCTATTAGTCACATGTTTGGGTCCTTATAAACTACTTGTTAGTCGATTATTTACTAGTTCGTCGAATTCAAATAGGGCCAAAGGTCTGCTTAGTTTCTTGGCCTTTTTTATTTGAACTTTTCTATGTGGCTTTGAAACAAAATTCATTTAGTTTTTGTCCTTGGTTATTGGACACAAAAATACTCAAATACTCCTAGCGCAGAAGACAACGGTATAGCAACCTACGGTTTAGGCTGAATTTTCTAAAATAAAAGCTTGAAATCATTAATTTTTATGTATGTTTGTTACGGAGAGATCTGTCTTGGAGGTGCATTAACGCTAGTCTCAGTGGGAGTTTAATTCTAGTTTTATTTGCATTTAATAAGCTAACATGTGATCTTTTTATGATGTGACACTATATTTAAGAAGAGAGAACATAAATAAATGTCATGAGGATGATACTCTTCTGACATAATTACTAACTTGCAATGAGTCATGGGATTAAATATCTATAAAACTCTAGAGTAAAACTATCACTCTCAATGCATAATTTTATTATATTTTATTTGATGTGATAGTCTTTAAAATCAGGAAATAAAACCCACCACTAAGATTAGTCTAAGGGAAATGAAATTTCATATTAAAGCTTAAGGAGTGAGTCAAAACCTATAATAATCAATTATTAAAAATATATGCTAATTACTCACTCCGTTATAAATTATAAGTCGTTTTATTTTTTTTTGGTATATTCATTTTGTTATATATTTAGATATAATAATATGTCCAAATATATAGTAAAATAGATAAATAAAAAAATTAAATGGTTTATAATTTGAAACAGAGAGTACTAGTTATTGAAACTACATGCTAATTACTAGTAGTACATTATTTCCTACCGAAAAGCGACAGCCAAGACAATCGAGAGAGCAGAGAGAGGCAGAGGAGATGTGGCCGAACTCGAGCTCTCGCTGCCATGGCTCCATGCTCTCGGTGGTCGGTGCTGCTGCTTGCATTGGCCTAGCTGCCATTTGCCGCCTGAGCGCGTGGCCAGACGGCCGTCCCCACCGCATCGAGCTCGTGGCGGCCGCACGCTACCCCCACACCGCGGTGCGCTCGCCCTCCCGGACATGCCCGCAAGGGAGCCATTGGCGCTCTGCTCTCTGCTGCGTGCGTGAGCGATACAGGAAGAATGAGGACTAATGCGTGGAGCCAGACGAACTCATGGGCTGGAATTAACTTAGACGTTGGGCTGGCCCAACAGATCCACGGTGGAGTTCTCCCAAATACTACCTTTTTAGCAAGGTGAATTTGGTACTTTTCCATATCTAATTTTTCAAACTACATCGAAGAGACCTTGATAAGAGTCTCGACTTCCTTAAGTCAAATAATTATAACTTCAATCAAATAAACATAATTGATATTTATGTTATGTAATAAGTATTATCATCTCTACATCTCTATCTCTACAACTAAAAAGATTAGAGATAAGATAATTGTTTGGTGCGGCAAATGCTTGGGGGTGTCTTCGCTCTGCCTTCCCGTGCGTTCTCCACGGGATTAAAAAAAGGAAACCGTCGTCCCGGCGATGCATCCACAATCAGCGCTCCGTAGTAAGAAGGAAAGACCCCAATCAGCGCTTCATAAGAAGGAAAGCCTCCATCAGACCATCAATGAATCCCATCACGCGCTTGCTTCACCAATCGGCTGTGTCTTCTCCCCTTCACCCGGCGTCTTGGCGCTTCGCTCCCTTTCTCGTCTGGGCAAATCGCACGGCCGCCGACGCCCAATGTGCCCAGTCTTCGCTCGTTCCTTCGGCAGGGCCGGCCGTCTGGTTCCATCTTCGCCGGAGACGATCGCCCATCACCAGGTATGCGCACCCTTTACCTTTTGTTCTTGCTGTGCGAAACCGGGCATCCAAATCCTATTTTTTGTGTGGATCATCTAACTAGGGTTTTGATATTTGTTTTTCAGGACTAATGTACCCACTAGGGGCATGGAGGTGAAGAGATTGAACTTGACGATGAGCACAGCATAGACACAAGTTGCGATCTATTTGTCACCACATTCCACCATTTTCTCCCCCACATGGTTGCGTCACATCCAGGTCGAGTATGCTGTCAATGCCGTCGACACTTTGTCCTGGTAAGATATGGCTTTCTCAAAGTTGTCCTTCAGTTCAGTGCTAAAGTTATTTGAATTGCCTGTCATGGCTGGGTCTCGATGTGGTGGTTGGTCCTTTAGAGTGTTGAGGATCTGATAACTTCAATTCTTCAAACATGAGCACCGGCACTCTGCCTTGGTAATATAATGTGGGTTTAATGCAAAACCATGCCACTGATGTATAAATAGAGGAGCAGGATTGAAGTTCATCGTTTGGTCTTCTAACCTGTACGCTTGAATACAAGAGCAAGATAATAAAAGCATGCTCTAATATCTGTTTCACTAAATAATCAATTGTTGATGTTGTATCTACTGAGATTTTTCAGCCCCAATCCGTGTTGGTTTTGGATAGAAACATATAGGCTTACAGTCAGTTTGCAATAGAGCACATCTTGATTTTGGTTCTCCCGTATACATACAGATTTGTTTGTTTTTGTGTACTTAGAAATGATCTGGGCCTGATGAATATTATGCTAATCACAATCCTAGCTTAGTACAACTAAATGATGCATGCTTAACAGCGCAGTACCTATTGAATATTACTACAGTGTCTGCAGTTGTTTTACTACTTCAGGTCTGCACTTTAGATGCTACAGAAACTCAGCAAATGCCTCCGTGGCCACTTTCAATCACTGCGAATTAAATTGTACTTGATCTGCTTGTGCCCGTGGTCTAACCAGCTACATGACCTTTGATATATTTAAATAATGTTAAGCTTATATTTTTTAAGACTTGCCTACTCGGTGCTATTCGGTTCCAGATTTCAAGGCTTTTGCAATGTGTACAGATTTTTTTTTTTTCTAATTCACCCAGGTTGCCCAAAAACTCTAAGCAAGCAGTACTAAGTTCCTAGCAAGGTCTGGATACATTATTTTTCTAGAATATCTTATTTCATTCCCCTACACGAGTTCCACTGCAGTTTACAAGATCATAGACTTTTGCCTTGTCTGCAGGTGTTTCCTAATTCACCCAGGTTGCACAGCAAGTTTAAATCAAGCAGTGCTAAGTTCCTAACAAGGTCTGGAGACATTATTTTGCAAGAATATATGACTTTTTATTCTGTATTCAACCTTAGTGCCATATTTGATTGAGCAACATTGTTTTGCCTTGACTGGATATAGTTATCAATGGAAGCTCCTCATTCACTTATCTTTGACATCAGTTGTAGTAATCACATTGACTCATCTTTTGTTCTTATGCAGTGAAGCAGGACCTGCGACTTATGCAACCTGGTAGACATAAAGTGAGAGTGGGCAAAATTAGCTTCTATTCATGAATCTATGAAAGAAACATGTATTCCAGACTTCCAGTGCAGCTTGTTCATGATTTTTGGCACATGTTTTTTCATACGTCTTATTTCAATATATTAAAGAAACATGTGTCCTCGTTAGTTAATTTGGTTTATGGCCATCAACATGTTAACGTCTATTTCTGTTATAGATTCATACAATGGAAAATAATTGTTCTCGTGCTCCATGGGCGACAAGACTAAAACCGCCGAAGGCGAGTTAATGCAACATCGTATCAAATGTAATCAAATATTATTACATTGTATGTGCTATGTAAATGCCAAATCTGTATTTTTTTAAAATTAACTGTAGCTGATGCTAATGAACGTAAGAAGGCCAGGGATAAAGCTCGATGCCACAATATCGCAGGAATAAAAGAACGAAATTAATAAGAGCTAAAGTGAATCCTACCATAAAAAAAGCTACATGGATTTGCAACTACCAATTGTAACGCATCCTATCATTTTAAGATTGCCATGTAGGAATTAATTAGCATGTCTTTTCTTATATATCAGAGCATTATTTGTTTCCAATTGCAACCCATGAAAAGGTCTATACAATAAATTTGGTGAGCCTATGATGCCGCATTTTGCACGACTTAATTCACGAACTTTGCTTTTTGAATTAAATGATATAATTTTACGGTATTGTTCCATTACCGTGCGATTCTTCTATTTTTTTTATGCAAAAGTTTAGTTGTCCCGTGGCAATGCACGGGCACGCTACCTAGTAGTAATATAATTATAGAATATATTTTTATAGTAAATATTATTAACAATATAAATATTGATTTATTTTCTATAAAACTAATTAAACTTAAAGTTGTTTGACTTTTTCTAAAGGTATCGCCGAAGAGCTCCTACGTGGTGTGGTAGTTTTGCTTTCCACTAGAGTATTTGTGGTTCCACCACCCTTCATCCTGATGCTGGGGTGTCTTGTTTTTGTTTTTCCCTCCTCAGCTTCATAAAACATAAAACGAGTTGTTTTGGGACTGAATCAATATTGACATTCAACAAAAAAATTCTCGAAAAGCAACATTTCATTTTTTTGGGAACTGGAGGTATTTAGTTCGTAGTAGAACTGTATTGTGCATTGTGCCTAAATTTTGTTACTCGCCAGACAATATAAGTATTTTTGCATAATGCTCGAAGTCCAATGCAACATTAGTTAGAGTCTATTTGGCTCTGCTCTGCTCCATGTTTTCAGCTTCGCTCTACATTTTCTACAACACAGGTACAACTCCATGTCCATACTTCTATTCCAAGGGCAGGGGAAAAAGGTGGGCTTACAAGAGTTCCATAAACTCTATTTTTTTGAGCTACTTCACTATAGAATTTGTGGCGCAAAGTTGTTGTAGTTCCTAACATGCCCTTATAGGATGTCTAGTTTTATCATATTAGAGTACAACTTGTCTTCATATAAGTTTAGAACAACGTACGTCTAGCCAACATTTTGAGTGCAATTCTTCTAATTCCAAGAGGCATTATAAAACATGACAAAATCGTTGCATAAATCTATAAACCGCAATCATCTAAATGACCACGCAACAAGCTATAGTTCGATAACAATGCACAGGCATGTTTGAGGTCATAGGGAAAAATAATTTGTTATTCAGTTGGATGATGGTTGTTGATATGATACAATATGTTTTTTAAGAATTCATTTGGTTTGTACAAACAACTCTCAAAGTTTAAACATATTTCTTTATTTCCTTTAGCTTTTCAATGATATACGAACATCAACTTAAAATTTATCATATGGAAAAACCAAGTTAAAACACCTCTTCCATAATTTTTCTCTGTTCTTGAACTATGATCTCTAGTTATTGTATTTTACCATATAAGATGAGTGTGCGTGTAATTCTAAAAATAAGGTGGAGGTGTTCTATTTTTAAGAAGATTATAGATCTAGATTCCATAATACTCATCTCTCTAATTCCTTATATAGGCCCTTTTTCCAGCAACACAAAAAGAACTCAGAAAATTTCCTATTCCCTCCGTCCGTGCGAAAAACGCTGCCCGCGGGAGGGCAAAGCAGCCAGCGCCTACCCTTTCAAAATTCAAAATCCAAAAACCCACCAACGGCCCCTCCAAAGGCGATGCGCCGAACCGCCGGGTCGCCGACGGCTGTGATCCCCCGGCGCTCCTCGGCGAACCCCACGTGCCGTCCGATCCGATGCCCTGCCCCCCCACCGCCGCTATAAATCACCGCCCGCATTTCGCCTCCGCTTCCACAGAGCACACGCGCGCTCACTCACGATCGCAGCCTTTCCCCCTCACCCCCGAGAGTTAGCCCGATCCGATCGTTTTTCTCTCCTCGAGGTAATGCAGCAATCGAATCGATCCCAAGTTTCTTCGGATCCCTGAATTTTGGTGGATTTCGTCGCTTAAGTTTTTTGGATTGGAATGGAATCATTCGTCTTGGAGATATAATTTTTTGGGTTCATTCGCGTGTTGATCTTTGCGGTGTTTACAGGTGCGAGCAAGATGAGGGAGATCATGCACATCCAGGGAGGGCAGTGCGGGAACCAGATCGGCTCCAAGTTCTGGGAGGTGGTGTGCGCCGAGCACGGCATCGACCCGACGGGGCGGTACGTGGGGACGTCGGAGGTGCAGCTGGAGCGCGTCAACGTCTACTACAGCGAGGCCTCCTGCGGCAGGTTCGTGCCGCGCGCGGTCCTCATGGACCTCGAGCCCGGCACCATGGACGCCGTCCGCACTGGGCCCTATGGCCGCATCTTCCGCCCCGACAACTTCGTCTTCGGCCAGTCCGGCGCCGGCAACAACTGGGCCAAGGGCCACTACACCGAGGGCGCGGAGCTCATCGACTCGGTCCTCGACGTCGTCCGCAAGGAGGCCGAGAACTGCGACTGCCTCCAGGGTATCGATCGATCTCTCATCGATCATCTGAACTGAATTCCCATCATCCAGTGTTTCCGGAATTTATGTTGCGCTGTCGTCTGTCTCACTCGATCTGTTCGCGCCGTCAGGGTTTTCAGGTCTGCCACTCGCTCGGCGGTGGCACGGGGTCCGGCATGGGTACCCTGCTCATTTCCAAGATCAGGGAGGAGTACCCGGATCGGATGATGATGACGTTCTCCGTCTTCCCATCGCCCAAGGTGTCGGACACGGTGGTGGAGCCCTACAACGCCACGCTCTCCGTCCACCAGCTCGTGGAGAACGACGACGAGTGCATGGTGCTGGACAATGAGGCGCTATACGACATCTGCTTCCACCACTCACCACTCCTAGTTGTAAGCTCATCTGCTCCACCAAGTTTGATCACCTTGTCTACATGTATTTACAGTTTGATTGCCTTATTATGACCGGGTTCTCAGGGGTTATTATTATATGATTAGAATGAACAAATACATTTGTTGCTCTGCCAAACTTGGTGTCCTTTGCCTTGTTGGAAGCCTACTGTCAGAAATGTTCTCAGGGGTCTTGGGGACCCACTCATTCCTGATTGGCTGATATTGGTAGCTGAACAACTTATTTGATCGTTTTGGAAACATATATGCATTGTTGAGTTGATATTGTGATGGGCTATTTTATTTGTCACCCTCAAGCTTGTCACAGCTTGTTACCATGCTTGATTGTTATCAAGTCGAGTTTGATTCAGCATTGGTGTTTAAGTTTAAATTGGAGAACTTTGTTTCCACTAGTAGAAAGGCGCGCTCCTGCGCGCCCGTCGGTGGAACGGCAAATAATTTGTCAGGTTCAATTTGTTTAGCGACTAACATAAGTACAATAATGGTCTTTAGATTGGAGGTATCGTTTGATGCCTTCTTTTTTTTTTTGTACTACCAAAAAACTGAGTATGAAAAGTAACACATGGTGTGCAGAAATAAGAAGATGTATGGAGAGCACTCAAATCTTTCAATACAAATACATTATACATACATAATAGTTGTTCTAGGAAAGCATCATCGGAGAATTTCAATACAAATAAACTACAGGGACACAGTAGTGGCTGCAGGAAGTCGAATGTGCAAATCAGAAAGGAATTCAGTAGTAAGCATACTTTTACAGAGCGTAACATCCTCTTAAAAAGATAAGCAATGGTATTCATGATATGAGTAATCACCTTTTCTTTATGAATTCTCTTGATAAATTCCACCGTTATGTACATGATCGGGATTTTTATACTTACTAAGCATTGCTTCCTGTTCCGTGCTTCTAAAATGGAGAAGCAATAGAATTAATAAATGAATGACAACAATCAAAGAGAAATTGTCATAGGTTTTATATGATATAATTACCTTCCTTGACATCCCAAAAACCTTCAATTCCGTCGCCATGATCTTACCTGATGTAGTTCCTCAGATGGAGTAATTTAACCAAGAAAAATTAAATATCTATAAGAGACACTTCTGGTACATAATAGGTTATGTTTAAATTATGTAGAGCTATCGTTGTGGAATCTGAGAGAACACACATAATTTATTAAACAACAGCTAGGAAATATTTGAAGAAGTTTAGGCCTGTTTAGGTCAGTAGTATTAATGTCCCAATTTGGGATCTATTTTAAGGAAGTTACTTTACCAAGAATTAGATGCAATCCTCTTATAGATTGTATATGTTGCAACGATGCAAGCTCCTATTGCTCCCTTTGTAATATGATTGGCTGACAGAAAACAATGCTTCGTGATTCTTTTTTTTTTCTTCATTCCGAAATTCATGAAGTGATAGTAATAATAGGTTAACTTGGCGATAATCTCTCGGGTATGGAGCATTGCAAGCTTATCTCTCAACTTGGTTTCACCATTTAAGGTACATAGGTTTTCTCAGGTACCGTAGAATAAATATTCTGCTAACACCTATAAGGCAGACACATAAATTGGTAACAAAAATATCTTTGTTTTTGTACTGCTATAACTACATTAGCTTTCGGAGGAATGGAAATGTTTTTCTGGATCCAATCCTAGAAAAAGGAATCAGAATGTGTCCCATTGATTGCATTAGCTTACACATACAGACTTGCAGAAAAACAAACGCAAAGTGGGTGGCAGATAAGTAAAATTAAGTCCACATATTGGAAGGTCTGGCAGAGTACCTAAGGGCTGTAGGGTTAACTGACATTGCTGAAGGGACTTCGCTAGATAACTTGTGGAAAGGCTCCCCTGATTTCGTGGAGATAGTTTAACTGGAAATGTATAAAAAAGGATGTAAGTAGCATTTTTTGGTCGACTACAGCCTAAAAACATTTATGTGCAGGTGATTTCTTAGTCCACAAAGAAGATAAATAAAAAAATGGGGACTGTGCTCACCCGTATATATCTCTGCAAGAGGCACCTGCAATTGACACATCAATTTCTCAGCGCAAAAAAAAGTTGCACAGAAATCATGAATGAGCAAGCTAAAATTGGAATATGCTAACAGGAATGGATAATGGGGATGGGGAGATTTATTGCAACAAGGCGCCAAGTGGCTTTGGGTAGGAAGGTATTGTCTGAAGTCGGAAGCAATAACATGGGAAAGAAAAAAAAAGGAAACACAAAGCTATAACCAGAGAGAAGAGAACATACCAGGCCATTGGCCCTTGGTCTGACAGTAGTTGCGCCGCTGCAGTTCACTTGAAGCGTGTCTCCCTGAGCAGGTACCATTTACAAAGCGCTTCACCATCAATCTGATCTCAAATCCGAAAGCCTCTAGGGCCTCTGAACATAATGGCCTGATAACTGAGATACAAACTGTCATGTTGAAAGATAGTGATGTGTGCTCACAGCACTGCAGGTGGCTGCATAATGACCTAGAACTGAAGTTTGTTTAGTAAATTTTTGTCCAAAAAAGGATCAACAGATAACTACTAAGTATTTTGCAGATTATATAAGAATTCAGAGATATCATCATGTATAGGTTGCTAACTGGCATCATCTTTTTATCATAGGTAATGCTTACAATGGAATGATTACTGAACAAAAATGAAAATATATTGTACCTAACACGCTTCTTAGAGCCATGGAAATAGAAGAAGTAAGAAACATAGTATGTAGCAAATTTTTTTTTTGGCCCAGTAGGAACATATGTAGCTGTTCAGGAGGAATTGATGGTAACTGATGCAAGTGTCACTATATGTTCAGGTTGAACACCGTTCAGCTGTTTGCTTAGATCTTGTTAGTCTGGACCTGCCCTGATACAAAAAGTAACAACAAAATTAGTACCCAATCTAAGAGCATCGATACACAGAGGCAAAAGTATTCTGCTCGCACCATTTGCTAGCTCCAGAAATAACATAAATGCAACATGAGAAGAGAGTAAAGCATCACAAATGAAGGGCAACGATTCAGAACATAAATGCCTTGTTTTTGAGGTATTTCCCTATAACCATAAAGATAAATGCTATGTAGTAGTATTTTTTAGGGGGGTTCAATTTCGTTTTTGCGGAGTAGGAAGGATATTAGTGTTTAGGAGAAAATGGCAGAACAAAACTGCTAATCATCATTCAAAAGAACAATTGGAAGGGAGGTCATACAATATATATAAGGCATAGCAGGCTTGTTTGCTGAATTTGAAAATGTGTCTTCAAACATGAAAAATAGGAACATCTGCAACCATAACAGGGCTATTTTTACTGTCGTGTGCTGATGTTGTACATTCTTCAGCTCTTTCGTAAGAGCTACAAAAACAATTTGATGTATGAGGCATAGGCTTATTAGCCTGCAGTTGACCTGAAAAAAAGGGACACCACAATTAGCAGGCCATCTAAGAGCGCTGACATACAGAGAACTGGGAAACTGTAAAATTTGCAAATGTGGGAGTTTCGTGGAATTTCTTTAGGATGAAAGTACAAATTCTGGAACTCCAAACATGTTTGTACTGTGGGTGCTCGGTTGCTCGCCAATTTCACTAATCAATGTACTTTTACAAAATCAAACACACATGGCATAGATATGTCATCCACCTGATCTTATGGTCCATGCATGCTCCATTATCTCACTAAGATGGCAAGGGCTTCAAGTGGCCACATCAAGCTTCAAAATTTCTTTTACAAAATACTTCTTTGTAAAAATTAGAATAGTGATTTAGAAATCCTTATGGAAAATAAATTCCATAAAGCCATGGAATGCTCTCAGGAAGTGTGTAAAACTTCATAACACAGTTGCATGAAAATCTCTATTAAAAGGATTGAAGGCCATGTGTGTCTGCAATGCGACCAACAGAGATGAGAGGGATATTTTGCTTCACCTGGGAGATGCTAACAAGCAAATGGAGTAGAAGAGGCTGCCGCTCCAGGGGAGTCGCTCGCGACGTGGCCGGGTGGCTCGCGTCAGGCCTGCCTGTTCGGGGGCCGTCCGCTTCCCTTCCTGCACCGGCTGGGAAAAGGAGATGCATATGATAAAACCACACAGTTCCGCAAGTCTCCATGACCGCTGGGAAGAGGAGGTGCGACAGGGAGAGGTAGAGAGAGAGAGAGAGAGAGAAAGAGAGAGAGAGGAAGAGAGACCAAACCACACAGTACCGACACAGCTACGGTTTAGTGAAGTTGAGGAGCAGAGGGCGGACCGACGGGACGAGGCGGGCGCTGTGGCAGACACGCCGGGCGGCCACCGGGCGAGGTCCGCTCCGCGCTGTCCGTGGCCGTGACGGTGCCGCCGGCTCACGGGCGGCGTTGCGCCGCACCCCGGGGGTGCTGCCGCCCCGCCGCCAACGCCCGGCGCGGAGCGAGCAGCGCGCACCCGCCGCCGCGACGCGAGGAGGAGAGGAGGGAGGAAGAAGAGGGCGGTTGCAGCAGCCGCGGCGCCCTGAAATCCGCCGCCGCCCGCCCCCGCCGGGAAAGAGAGAGATGGGGAGAGATGGAGAGAGAGAGAGAGAGAGAGAGAGAGAGAGAGAGAGAGAGAGCGACGAGGAGAGAGAGGAAGGGGCGAAACGGCAAGCAGCCACCGCGGGTTCCGCCGGTAGGCAGCAGCGCTGAACGGGCGAGGAGGCAGCGCGCATGGCCGGCACGCCGGGCGCCACCGGGTAAGGGCGCTTCGCGCGGCGTCGTGGCCGGGCGGCGACGCCCCGCCCGAGCCCACGCGGCGACGCCGATCCGCAGCTCGGGGCGATGTCGCCCACCGCCAAGATCTGACGGGCCGCCCGGCGGCGTGGGATCGGCCGCCGTCACGCCAGGGGAGTCGAGGAGGAGGAGGACAAGGGTGGCCGCAGCAGCCACGTCCTGGTCCCAGCCGGCTTCGGGAGAGTTCGAGGGGAAGAGAGAGAGAGGGAGAAGAGGAGAGAGAGGAGGGGACGAGAAGCGGGCCATAGTATATACGACTGTGCGAAGCGGAGGTGGCGTCTTAAAATCGTGGCCGTCAATGAATCGATCTCACGGTGGGAAATATTTCAGCTGACGTGGATACCGTGGCTGGCCGGGGGCTTGTGCAACTTTTATATATTGAGATATCAGTGATCTAGTTGACCTTACTTTGGCGATGGAAACTTGTTTCTTTTATTTTGAACTTAGGAGCTACTCCTTATTAGAGTGTTTTGATAACATAATTACATATTTCAGGGTTCTGAAAAAAAAAATCATATTGCAGTAAGCTAGGAGCATTGAGCAAGTTGCTACTTGCTAGCCATATTGAATGTTGCATTCTGCTTGAGTGCTTGTCATGTGGAATGTTTGTTATCATATTAGTGGCCTTGCTGCTTGCTGCTTGAAATGCTACTTTTGAATTTATCCTAGTCCTGATCAGTTGTTGGTATCTGAAATGTTAGCTTGGTCCACTGCAAATGATTGTTATTGTAGTTCTGGATGACTTAATTGATCACCAAACCAGGACATTTAAACACTTGTAGCAAGTCTAATGCATTGTTGCCTGATAAGGAGGTGCTGAATTGTAAGCAGGTAAATTGTCTTAAGAATGTCAGAGATAGGATTTCTTCTGCACCTTGCATAACTTTTGTCATATGGAAAATGTAAAATTTTTGTGTTTACCTGAAGAAAACTGTATGCTAATAAAGAACTATTGAGGTGCATCAGTACATTTCAGAAAATGACTTAACCAAAGCCTCTGTGCAGCTTTGGCTGTACTCACTCATTGGTTCAACATGCTATGTTTAGTTCTAAGCTTTTTTATTATTTTTAATCAGTTCTTTTTATATGATATGATTTTTTTCTCACGAGTCATAGATAATCATATTGACCTCTTACTGTCTTACTTGCACTGATGTGAATCTTCTGGTTTTGTCTGCAGTTGGTGATCTGAACCACTTGATCAGTGCCACCATGAGTGGTGTCACCTGCTGCCTTCGCTTCCTGGGGCAGTTGAACTCTGACCTCCGCAAGCTTGCTGTCAACCTGATTCCATTCCCACGCCTGCACTTCTTCATGGTTGGGATTGCGCCACTCACCTCGCGTGGCTCCCAGCAGTACCGTTCCCTCACGGTCCCTGAGCTGACCCAGCAGATGTGGGAGTCCAAGAACATGATGTGTGCCGCGGATCCGCGCCATGGCCGCTACCTGACGGCCTCTGCCATGTTCCGGGGCAAGATGAGCACCAAGGAGGTGGACGAGCAGATGCTCAACGTGCAGAACAAGAGCTCATCTTACTTCGTGGAGTGGATCCCCAACAATGTCAAATCCAGCGTTTGTGACGTCGCCCCGCGTGGCCTCTCCATGTCATCCACATTCGTGGGCAACTCCACAGCAATCCAGGAGATGTTCCGCCGTGTCAGTGAGCAGTTCACGGCCATGTTCAGGAGAAAGGCCTTCTTGCATTGGTACACTTGTGAGGGCATGGATGAGATGGAGTTCACTGAGGCGGAGTGCAACATGAACGACCTCGTCTCCGAGTACCAGCAGTACCAGGACGCTAGAGCCGACGACGAGGAGGCCGACTTTGAGGACGAGAACGCGGCTGCAGAGTGAGGCCTGCTGGTTGGCTTTCGGGTTTTCTTTACATGAAGTGTATCCTCTTGATGCTACCTCAACATATGCAGTTTCTCTTGCTTGATATTTCAGATGCTGGTGTACGCTACCGCGTATGACCTATAAACTCTTAGTAATAATTGTTTTAGTTACATATGGTTCCTGCACAACTATCGTGGCGTCCTTGAACAAGATTCTTTGTTGACGTTCTATGCTGTTTCTGACCAAATATTAGAATGTTTGTGGAAAAATATGAGGTCGTTCTATGTTATTTTCCAGTAAGTTTTTGTGGGTTTGTATTTGTACCATCCATGCATGTTTGTTTGGAAAAATATGAGGCGTGGCACATTTGTTTCCTCTTGATACTGCGTCTCCGTGAAATCCTGTTCCTGTGGAATCAGAAGGGACCAAATAATTGTACATCTTTAATTAAAATCCATTAGTTCTTCATATGCTTTTGGAGCCTGTAAGCTGAAGGTTTAGCACATACTGTATGTATCACTTTCTCATTGACATGCGTACATATAGTTACGTTGGGATCTATAGGCATCAACGGTCTAGCTAATTAACATCTAAGGTTGAGATGAATTATGTATTTATGTTGGGAACTTGGGATAGGCGTCAGCTCACTAGAAAATGAAAAAAACAAAAAAAAAAACTCACTAGAAAATGAGACTCCAAGCACGCATATGCAGCACCATATGAAGAGCTAATCTGACAGCAGGAACATGGTCAATTCAAAGCATTGGTGGCAAAGAATACCTACCATGTAGCACCGACGGAAAGAATGAAGGGGCTCTTGCATTTATACTCCTGTTTTGTATTGACTTTATGATTTTACCCCTGTTTTTTTAACTTTGTAATTTTGCTCCTGCTTTTTCAAAACGAAGCATTACTTTGCCCCTATTCTGTCATCCTTCCCTAACGGTGTTAACTTTTATATAATTGGACAAATATACCCATGTGATTTTGCCCCTGGTTCTTATGATTATTTGTGATTTTACTCCTCATTTGGAATAATACATTTATATTATGTTTTGACAAAAATAATTTGATAGATTTGGTTAGTTTGGCACAATTTGATATTATTTCAAATCAGAATTAATATTAGAAAATATTCAAAATTTATACAGTAAAAGGGAAGCGAATACTATTCACTAAAGCTTGGCTTACACCTGTGGCCTAGAAATTTACTCAGAAAGGTTCTCTCTGATTGAATTGCAAAGATACATTGAATTTAGTTCCATTATACAAAGACAACATTGCATTCTGTAACGTCATGGCATTCTCCTACTGATGTTTCTTCTGGGCCTTCAATCGGACAATACAGGGACGATTCGATACCTGTGCTCTCTCACGTCCTCAGTGAAGGGTCGAGATGGCGAACTAGAGGGGGATGAATAGTCCTTTCTAAAATCGAATCGCAGCGGAAGACCAAATTAAATGCGGAATTGAAACTATAGGTCTAACCAAGACTTCACCCCTCTATATAATATCAAGCACCTTACAAAAGAATCCTAAGTTGAGCCACTAAGATGCAAGACTAGGTAGTGCTCGCCTATCCAATACTAGGTTGCAAGGTCATACAAACTTAAGCAACTAGTACTCAATCAAACCGGGAAGCACCTACACATACTAGTGAGCAAAGCGCACAAAGCCTAAGCACACTAGCAGTTCTCACTAGCACAACTACACAAGCCTAACTAGTGAGCTCACTTGCTTAGTTACACAAACTAAGCAAAGTGACTAGCAAAGCTACACAAGCCAACTAGCCACGCAATCACTATTTTTAAGCTACACAAACTAAGAAGGTAACTAGCAAGCTACACAAGCAAACTAGCTACTCAAGTGCAACACTACTCACTAGCACAAGTAATGAATCAAGTAATGACAAGCTGACACGTCGATTTTTCACCGAGGTTTACTTGGTTGCCACCAAGCTAGTCCCCGTTATGTCGACCAACTCTTCGTGGTTTAGCGGCTAAGAGGTGTTTCACTAACCTCGTCCACAATTGTACACCGCAAGAACCTACCGAAGAGAGGTAGCTCAACGACACTCGCAATCCAATAGAGTTGCTCTTCGCGATCTCCCGCGGGGGTGAGCACAATCCCCCTCACAATGTCACTCCTCGTGACTAGCAATCGGAGCACCACTCAATCTCCGAGCGTGCTACACGATGCCCACAAGCCTCCAAGCCGTCTAGGAGGTGACAACCTCCAAGAGTAATAAGCACCACCGGCTTGCAACTCGATCACCTAGTGCCACACCTTGCAATCTCTCAATGCAACACACTAGAATCGCTCACTCGCAATCGGATGTAATCACTACAAACATAAGCAAGTTGGAGGCTCTCCAAGCACTCCCACACAAAGCCACATAGGCCCAAGTGTGCTCATCCACCAGCCAAGGCCGGCCACCAACTCAATATATAGCCCCAAGGGCTAAAGAGCCGTTGCCAACCACCCACAGCCAGCACGGGGGCATCGGACGCACGCCACAGTGTCCGACGCTTACCGCGACGCTACGTGTCGCCTCCACATCAAACTAGCTGTTTCCGCCAACGGTCAGCTTCTCAACGCGCGCGGCACGCACTCATCTGACGTGCAGACGCTCACCATCAGACGCAGCGCCCCAGCACCGGACGCTATGCAAAGAGCTCCCAAAACGTGCACCACCGCATCGGACGTGTCCAACGCATGGGCATCGGATGCTCCTCAGCGTCAGCTGCTCCTGTTGCTGCACTTCATCACCAGCACTGTTGCCTAGTGCTTTACGTCGGACGCTCCGACTCAAACACACCGGACGCGCAGATGCAAACTTCCAGCACGCGCACACTGCCGACAAGCCATCGGCGCTGGCCCAGCGTCCGACGCTGCTGCCACCAGCGTCCGATGAGTGGTTCTCAGCGAGAAACACTCCGACGACTTCGCCTTCAATTCTGGCCTCCGGCGCAATGGAAAATAGATGTTTCATTTTCACAAAAGCGCTGAATCCCGTCTCGCAAGCTCGGCAGGAGGGAGAGAGGACCCCAAACCCCTCTCAACCCGACAAACATCATCCCCTTTGCAAATGTGCCAACACCACCAAACACCGGCGGAGCCAAGGCCAGGCCACCCTGGGCCAGTGGCCGGCTCCGCTGCTGCTCACACATTACTACTCCATACGCACGTACAGGGAGAGATCGAGCAACGTACATGCACTAAGAGTCTAAGATAACTTGCTAGAAGAGATCATCCATGGAGATCGAACGGAGAAGCTGGGGTGTGCATGCATGTGCCGTGCCACACAGACACGACCCACAGTAGATAGCTAGCTAGCGTCAGTCTCTTGTCCTCTTGCTCGCCGTGCGCGTGTACATGCATTGGCCCGTCTCGCTGCGTGTATGTGTATATATGCACCACACAAGAGGTGAAGTATGCTTAGAACTTAGTGATTATTTTAGTTTAAAATTTAAAACTATTTTGGTTGCCTAATTTTGCTTGTTATTATATAATTATTTGTCCTATTGTGTGTATCTTTGTTAGGACACTAATAATAATAGAAACTGCAAAAAGAAATCTATTCATTTATATAGACACTACACATATAAAAACTATGTTCCTAATAGGTAGTTTGTACAAAATTATGTTTTTTTCAAATTACATGTCTTTTCTCTCCCTCATCTATCTACTAACATATTTTTTCATATCTTAGTTCTTGTGTGGACATGGTTTATTGTTAAGAAATTATTTTGTAGTCTTTTTTTAATTGTATTGTTAAATCATCTTTTTTACTTAGTTGATATCCTAGCTAATAAACGTGGTGTTATATCTCGCCTAGGCTCCATAAAATTTCTGGCTTCGCCACTGCCACCAAGTGTACATCACCATGTGCAAGTGTGTTAGCATTTTCATAATCATTTTCAAAGGGTTTTCACTCCTCATATCGCCACTCGATCCTAGCAATACGATGCAAAGTTAGATCGCTCAAGTGGCACTAGATGACTAATATGCAAACAAGTTTACCCCTCTTGATAGTACGGCCATCTATCCTAAACCCGGTCATCAACTTCTCTACACACCTATGACCAGTGAAATGGAAACGCCCTAGGTTATACCTTTGCCTTGCACTTTCCACTCCATCTCCTCCAATGCCGATGCAACACATACACCAACATCCACATGAATGATATGATCCACTTCATATCATCACATGGCCTTCGGTCCATCGATCTTGACCTCATATGCTCTTCGCCATCGCTTCGGTCCTTCGGCGCCAAGTCTTTGCTCAAGCCTCCTGACACTCGGTACCAACGGCTTCAAAGCCTCCAACTTGCCCTTCACCATCGTGACCGGTCTATCAAGCCAAGTCTTGTCTTTATCTTCACCTCTAGCCACATGACTCCATGTCATGTACCATGCATTAAGCTCCTTCATCACCACATGTGTGAGCCTTGCAACAAATCACACCACCTCCATGGCTTAGTTGCTCACACACATGTACATGTGGACTAAATCTCTGCAAATCTCATATAAACACAATTAGTCCACCTAGGTTGTCACTCAATTACCAAAACCAAACAAGGACCTTTCACTTTCGGTCGCGCAAAAGACGTCTTCATCCGTGTGGTCCTGCACGCCATGCACCGAGTCGCGAGGCACCAGCGCCACAAGCCCGGACCAAGCCCCCGCGGGCGTCCCAAGCCCAAGCAGGAGGGAGCACCACGCGCCTTGACCCGCGAACGCCGTGGCTGGGCACCACCGCTGCACTGCTTGCACGGCCGCACCGCCGGACACCGCTGCTGCCCCGGGGCGCCACGCCCGCGACCAGCCATCCCCGACGTCCCGCGCGCCGCGCGCCGGTGGCCTGCCCGTGCCGTGCTCTGCGACCAGCCACCGCCGACGCCCGTGACGCGTGGCCTTGCGGCGGCTGCGCCAGCGATAACCGCCACCGACGCCCCCCCGCGTGCGCCGCGCCCAGTGGCTGGGACCGGCCGACACCCTAATGCCAAGACCTACCGACGCCCCCACGATGCTCTATCCCCAACCCGCGAGGATTGCTTGTAACTGGACTAGCAGGAGGTTGAAGATAAGATGAGGGGCAATATGGTCTTTTTGTCTTTGTTTTCAGGAATTTTTGATTTTTTAAAATTCATTTATTACCTGCCATCTAACAGACATTCAAACCAGGGGCAAACGTGAAATGTTAGCCTTGCCTTAAGGACTAGCATAAAGCTCTTGAATGCACACAAGTTCAAAAATCTATTTTATCGCCTAAGACATTTTCATGGTTCTTCTGGTGCATGGGGTGACTTGTCAGAATTTTAATTGCAGCTATGGCTTCTATGATTCCAACAATAACGTGGGTAGGTGGCCCGACTCTGGGACTATGAAGTGGAATAGACCGGCGTCGCGAGATGTGTCATCGCCGGCAATGAACGTGTAAAACTTGGGATTGGGATGCACTGAGGACTACTACAACACCTCTCACCATATCCCTAGCCATCGCCATCAGCGAAAGAGCAATCAAAGAGACTCCATCTATCCCCAACTATAGCAAAATGCCTATATCTTTTCATGCAAGTGTTGTCATGCAAAAGAATGTGAAGTTGGTGATGACCGCAAGAGGGTCTAATTTGCCACATAGATTGCCCAAAAATATGGATCAAGGCCAATTTACCCAACCACGAATCATCATTGCATTTGCTACAAGCATTTACTGTTTGTGATCCCATGCTTTATGAAGCATGTTTTTGACTGATTCTTGAAATTATCTAGGAGCAAGTCCATTCATGTCTATCCTCAGCTGCTAGCTCTAAGCTATTGGAAATGCTTGAATCTGCACCAAGTAAAGAATGTGTTTCACTGACCAAAATGTTCATAGCCATCCAACAAAATGCATTGACACCAATAGTGGAGAAGGACTTTGCCAAACTTCGATAACGCTATGCACACTACTTTATCAAGGAGTGACCATCCAGTGTCAAATCCAGCTCTGAATTTACCATACCTTGTAGATGATATAATTAACAACTTGGGTGGTGATGTTCGGCGACCAATACATGAGTATGGACTGGGTGAAGAAGTTTCAGAGACGGGTAAAACTAATAAGCGTGGCACGGATGTAATGGTGAACTCTAGTTTGCATGGTTAGCACCAAAACCATAATTCTTTCGGACTTCCAGATCTAGCTCCCACCAAATTGGTTGAGTGTATTAGTCCAATCTCCAGGCCTGCTTCTATTCCTTTGATCTCCAAACAGCAACACTTGGAACCCCAATAGATATCGTCTCATTAACCATGGAGGAAGCTTTAAACACAACGATAAATGGGGATAACACTTTCACAAGGTGTACCTATCAATTTTGTTGGTTTATCTCTACAATCACAAAACCTATGCCACTACTTCTAATCTTGCAAACCCCCAATGTCAATATACAAGGTGGAACTCAAACTAGCATAATACATGTTGGCCAACAAGACCAACAAACCATTTTTTCCTAAAAGCTATAAATCAGGTTAGATCAATTTGAACATTCATAGCAACAACCTCCTCATACTCTACCAAATGAACTAGCTTCCATCACACCACAACGTCAAAGCTCTAGGTTGGCAAGCAATGCGGTAGGGAAGGGAGCCATACAGTTAGCACAAGAGCTACTTGTGAAAAAAACTTGGAGAGCTGTCACCTTAGCCATCATCAATGAATCATGATTTAGTTGAGCAATATGTTCATCACTTTGAGCGTCAGCAAGGAAAAGATTCAAGTATTACAGACCTTTGGAACAAGGCCAACCAAAGAGGAAGAAGAGAGGTCAAACTTGCAAGGTGACTCTTTGTTCTCTTAGTTAAGTTGTCTTGCAGTTGTTATTATTGAATTGTTTCTTGATAAAGTTCGTAGTTGTGAGAGGGGAAAGGGTTTCGGTTTGTCCTAGTTTTAAAAATTGGTGAGTTGAGTTGGGTTATGATTTCATCTAAGTTAGTTGGCTTAGTGAGCTAAAAGTTGTATGGAGTTCATACTTGATTGGTCATTGTCCTAGCACCAAAGTTGTAGATAATATGACATTTCTTAGTTGTATGTTTTTAGGCTCTATTTTCACTTAAAAAAACTAAGCAATACTTTTAATTTTGTTTTTAATAGAAATAGCGGCAAAGCTTTTACCATTCCTTTGAATTTTTGTTTGTCATCTCAATATTTGCTATTTTAGTTTGGCACATATATATGTCTAGAAGCATGTATGCGTGTAAAGTCTTTTGGCATGGTTGAGAAAGAAAAAAGAACAGCTACAGTGACACGTCCCGTATAAACCCTGCCTCGCCCCCTTCACGGTCGGGCGCACCGAACAGCAGCGACCAGACCAG
This sequence comes from Chrysopogon serrulatus, assembly GCA_015844335.1. Classification (NCBI taxonomy): domain Eukaryota; kingdom Viridiplantae; phylum Streptophyta; class Magnoliopsida; order Poales; family Poaceae; genus Chrysopogon; species Chrysopogon serrulatus. The sequence goes on along the minus strand of JADLZL010001720.1, from coordinate 28,075 downwards.
TCAACCAGCCCATCAAATCCAGGCGTGCCCGTGCGCGCATTCCTTCCCTTCATGGCGGCACCGGCGGCGCGGCCCTTCGCGCGCTCCTCGCGTCCGCCTCGGCGTCGCTCGGCGTCGGGCGGCGGGCGTGGTCTCGCGTGGCTGTCTCTTCCTCTTCGGCGGGGTCGGCGCTCCCCAGGCTCCGCGGGCGCCGCTCGTTCGCCGCCTCCGCAGGGGGCGCCGTGATGGGGAAACCAGGCCCCGGGGCCGTTGACGCCGACGCCGACGCCGGGATGGACGCCGTCCAGCGGCGGCTCATGTTTGAGGACAAGTGAGTTGCTCTTGGTCCCTCCGTCTCGTCAAATTTGCTAGCAGTGCTCTGTTTGTGGTTGTAGGGTGTGATATCGTCGGCTTGCGCGGTGCCTTGCTTAGTATCGAATTGTGGCTATTGAAACTGTTCACTCACTAATCTTACATGAGCTATGATTCTTTCTCCTTTCGGGATCTAAATTACTGTTGCTACATCTACAACTTAGTGGACTGAGATATTGGGGTTGAGGTTAAAAACCAGTCTGATCGCTTCCATTTTAAATCTTGTGACTGCTGGCAATAAAACAGAAATTAATTTTTCCATGCAGGTGCATTTTAGTCGACGAACAAGACAATGTCATCGGCCACGAGTCCAAGTATAACTGTACGTGACTCCGTGTGAATTTGTCCATTCCATTCAGTTATGCACGTGTTGTGATATTCGAAACAAGACTGTGACATTGGTGCTGACTGTTCTTTCTAGCCGTACTCTGTTTGATAAGTATCCCAGTTGCCATTTTTGACTTTGACAAGTACCAGTGGCGGAGGCAGAAATAATTTTGAGGTGTGACAAGGTTTACACTACGCAGATAAAACATGTATAGCAAAATTTATATAAATATATCTTACATACAGACCTTATTTAGCAAAAATATAATGCTCTTCAAATCAATCTGTAAATTGATCTTTTCAGAAAATTCCTACACAAATTAATTAATACGAAAAGTAAGCTAGTTAGAATTCAAAATTTTAAAAATACCTTTTATTAGCACTTACTCTTCTTTGATGCCATTGTGGACTTATGATCGAATTTCAGGATATGAACAGACAAAGTAATTGATAGATCTGTTCAACTGGCTGATAAGCCGAAAACAACTGGTTTTTGTGAGATAAAAACACTGTTGGAATGACTGATAAGCTGGCTGAGTTCAAGCAAACAGAGCCCAAATTTAGGGAGGAAAAGAACCGGACATATCATGCTTGCTAGTGGCTGCCAGACAGATTAGCTTCTTTCTGTTTTCAGGGGAGATTAGCTTCTTTCTGTTCGGTTTGTTAATTGCTATATAGTCCCATCACCAGCCCAGCCACCAGATACCACAGTATTTTGATGTATATCATGCATATATACTAGATATATTTGGTATTTTCTATATATTTTAGGTATGGCAGCCGCCAAGGCTAGCCAGATAGCTGACTCCGCCCATGACAAGTACAACATTAGGTCAGCAGGAAGAAATTGCAATTGCTCTCTTACATCTATGTTGGGTGGAACCTCAAGTTACATTAATATTTGATCCTAGTCTCATCAAAAGAATAGGAAGTGCTGTTAGGCGTATGTTTGGCCAATGTTCACATGTTCATACTATTTTGTATGAAATGTTGGAGTCTACGATGAATTGTTAAATTCAATGGCCAACACAATTAGTGTAATAAAGCTCACAACCTCATGGTCTAGAGACATTTCAAATATATGTTCCTTTTAATAGATATATACAGTATAGTACAAAAGCAAATCCCTATGTTAAATGATTAGAGCTGGCTAGGCATCTATCTATACAATATTGATTAATTTTTTTGAAATAATATCCAACACATTTGCAGCCTGTTTTTGTGAATTTGGTGTAACACTATTTTCCTTCCAATATAAGCTCCGGTGGAATTTTATTGTGCGTTCAACAGGATATCAGTACAGTTTTTAATATGTGTGTTGCACACTCATTGATGACTTGGGACCTTAAACCAGAGTTCTAACAGTGAAGTGTTAGATTTTAGCTGCTATTGCACTTGTTTATTAATCATACTTGATCAATAATTATAGGCCATCTCATGGAGAAGATAGAAACTGGAAATGTCCTGCACAGAGCTTTCAGTGTTTTCCTTTTCAACTCCAAATATGAGTTGCTACTACAGGTATTCACACAACACTAAATATGGTTGTCTTGCTTTAAGATGTTATGTAAATTCCATTTCATGTTCCTTGAATCCCTGGCTGCAGTTCTTAGTTCGCTTTGTTCATTTTCCAATCAAGTAGGGTATGCAACTTGCAAACTTTTGCTATTATGCTTGGAGTAGGCTCTGTGTGTGCTTTGGGAAAAAAAAAAAGAGAAAGAATCACTGTGTATTCAAAATGGTCTTAGCTACTTGACACGAATTCATGATTTTGGGTAGGGAACTAGGGATGCCTCATAAATCAATCCATCTCAGGGCTGTAAAGGAGCTTGTCTTAGATGGGTCATGATCAAACTGGAGTTTGGGTGTCTTGGCACATATGAGTGCAATGTTTGGCATGCATTTATTGAAGGCTGATAAGATGGATAGGTTCAACTGAAAATTACGAAAAGGCCTCTAGATGAGTTGGTTAGGTGGCTTGAGTAGCACTCCTCAAGTCTTGAGTTCAACTCCCCAAATTTCAGGCTGGGTTTAGAAAAATCCCCTAGTCTGTACCAGGTCTAAGGCCTGACACCTGTCATGATCGTTCTCATGTGGGCTGTGGTGACGTTGTGTATGGGTGGGACAGGGGTTCAGGGGTTATCTCGACCTGCATGAGGTCTTTTTTCTTAATGCAATGCCCGGGGGCTGTCTTACCCCTGCAAGTTTTTTTTAGGTTCAACTGAAAACTGGAAAGAACCTTAGTTTGTGTTCTGATAGTTCTATTTTGAATGAACCCCGGATTCAGTTGCTCCATGCTTTAGCTGGTGGATGACAGGTTTTTCTTTGCTTGGGCCTACTTTTTCGGTTCCCTAAATGGATAATCCCATTCCTGATATAGAATGGTCATATTGAAGCAATCCCCTCATAATTATTCTCATTTTACATTTCTTGAATGCTTCTTGGCTTCTCTTCAACAACAACAACAACAACAAAGCCTTTTATCCCAAACAAGTCGGGGTAGGCTAGAGATGAAACTGGAAGACACAAAAGGGCACACGACAGAAAGAGGTCACGGTTCTTGGCCAAAAACTAAATCCTTGGAGATATTCCACTTCTCTCTTAACTGACATATTGAGGAATTGAGGAATTGCACATTATGCAGCAATCACTGAAGCAATCTTCATAAAAAAGTTCCTTTGCTTTGTCATGATTACTAGGTAGGTTAATAGCAGGGTTTAGTTTACAAGGATAACATTACTGATTCACTTTTGCTTTCATGTAATGCCTCACCTAACATGGAAGAGCATGTAATTCTCTGGAAAATTGTCTGTACTACTAAAGAAAATACTTATAACATTTTAGGAAGGAATATGATTAACCATTTTGGAATTATGGTCTTTCTTAAGAGGGTGTAATTTCATTTTTACGACATAAATTTGGCTGAGTAGAACATGTTTTGCTTCGCTCAAGAACTGTCAGCCAGTTTCTGCTGGTGAAATAGTTTTTTTTAACGTATTTGCTGGTGAAATAGTTGCTGACATGAATACTATACTGTCCAATACCAGGCTACTGGATTTTAGGATTTTGTTCGTGAATCTTAGATATCTTTCTTCTCTGTACATGAAATTTACCTTACGTTCAGTTGTGCCTCATCATATATGTAAACAGTTTCACTCACTGCAAAGCAACAGCTCAGAACAGTGGACATTGAGTCATTTGTTGCTGGTTCTTCTGCCTTTGTTATACGCTACTGCATTGCTATTTCTCTAAACTAGCTTGTCTAAATCAAAGAATATTTCCTAAGCTTGTTTACCACAGAAGATGTCGTAACATCATATCCTTTACAGCAAAGGTCTGCGACAAAAGTGACATTTCCACTTGTCTGGACAAACACCTGCTGTAGCCATCCTCTCTACCGCGAGTCAGAGTTGATTGAGGAAAATTGTGCAGGTATATACATGTTCCTTGAAGAGTGAGGAACCCATCCATACCATTATAGATTATATGCACCATCCATATTGTTACTTGCACTCTACTCGTGACCAAACATAATCTTTTATTCTGTTCAGGGGTGAGAAATGCAGCCCAGCGCAAACTATTTGATGAACTGGGAATAGTGGCTGACGAATTACCTGTTGACCAGTTCATTCCGCTCGGGAGGATTCTTTACAAGGCTCCTTCAGATGGAAAATGGGGCGAACACGAGTGTACATACTTGATTGCCTTTTGCCATTACATACTGGATTCCCAGTTTTCATACTATTTGTGTTTCCTGTACTCTGCATGTTTCAAAGGACTGTCTTGCAGTTGCAGGCTTTAGAACCTATCCTATTTTTGTTGTTTCAGTGGATTACCTCCTGTTCATGGTTCGTGACGTGAAGCTCAACCCGAATCCTGAAGAGGTGGCCGACGTCAAGTACATGAACCGTGATCAGGTGAAGGAGCTTTTCAGGAAAGCTGATGCCGGGGAAGATGGCGTTAGGCTGTCCCCTTGGTTCAGGCTGGTGGTGGACAACTTCCTCATGGGCTGGTGGGATCATGTCGAGCAAGGGACTCTGCAGGGGGCAGCGGACATGAAAACCATCCATAAATTGTAAGCCTGTGTCTTGTAGATCGCATAGATCGCTAAGCACGTGTTGTGCTCCGTTGAGAAATAAGCGTTTCTGCTGCTGTTTGCGCTGGCTTTGTTATAGCCATCTTTTTGATGGAAATAGTTGATAAAGTTATAATAGAGTGTTCTTAAATCTGGAACATAACTATTAACATTGAAACCCATCTGTGATGTGTAAATTTCTGCCGAATGAATGGAAATCGTAGTAATTTGGCTAGCAAAAGAAACCTTAGCAGTCGAAATTACTGATGTTAATCCATGAAAAAAGTTATTACTGCCCAGGACTATTATGAGAACTTAACCCAAAACACCTCTGTGTATTTGTACGTACTATTGCCAGTATTTAAGAGAGAAAATTGTAAATTATCCACCACCACTACTGTACTATGAAAATGTTAATCCATATACTATGAAATAATCCATAGCCAACAGTAGAATAAAAAGCTTTTTTTTTTTACTAGAAACAGGGAGGGTTACTTGGGCCGCTCCTACGATACTGGGCTACAGGAAAGCCCATTCGGATGCGTCATTTGTTGAAGAAGACACACAAATTTTCAGCCTTTGGGGGGGAAGGAACGGTTTTCTTTGCCCCACTTGGAAATCCCGGGTTTTAGTAGTGTTGCATCTTGCATGGTACTAATATGATAGTAAAAGCATATAAAAATGACAGAATATTAATTAAAAAAAGGGAGACAGCATACAAGTCACATGGTTCCGTGGACGAGAGAGCAGCACCTATACACATGCCATCGAGGCATCCATGGATCAACAACACACGGTTACCGTATGAAACATCGGCCTCGAGTGACACATGGCAGTGTGAATGAATAAGTAGTAATTAATTGTACCCTCCCGATTCACGACGTCCACGACGGGGAATTAATAATAGGCGACGAAACCATGCAGTCGGATCTTGGCCCTAGCGCGAGCGAAATGACCGAGAGGAGCTCAGCGCCCACGAGGCCACGACCGCGACGGCCGGCCGGGCTCGCGGCGGAATTTCGGCGACATCCGTCGCCGTCGTCCACCGTCAGACGAATCCCAATCCCTGATAACAGTCTCGTATCGGCATTATTATCAGTGACAGACATTTTGCCGCTGCCCACTGGTATTGAGTGGCGTGGCGTGGCGTGATAGTGGAGGAGGAGGAAAGTAGATAGCTCGATCGGCCAGTCAGTCGGCCACCTGCGAGAACGACAAAAACTGGGCACTGGTAGTAGTGCCTCCGGGCGGCACGTGGATGCCGAGCCCCACCCACCCGTCAGCCTCTCAGGACGACCTCTAGCATCGATCGATCGGGCTATTCGGTTGCAGCTGTTCACACTGCATCCATGATCTCCTGAACGTACGTGGATGCAAGGAAAAAAAAAACCGTGAGAAATTTATGGTTGCTGTCACGGTCCGGCACCCAACACCTGCCACCAAACGCGATTACGCCGGGTCCGGGATCATCAGCAGCACAAGAAAAAATGCGGCCGGAACGGAAAAAACGATGGGAGGCCCCCGGCCATCGCCCATCGGCCATCGTCGCCCATCGCCAGTTCGCCACCACACCAACCCCTTCTTTCTCTGGTGTCTCCGCCCAAACGATCACCGCCACTAGCAGCAGCAGACTGGGGTCCGGCCCGGTTGGTCGGGGGGCCCAGGAGCCCTGATTATTTATTATTATTATTGCTGTCACCTTCCACCTCTCGTCTCCATCTCCACAACTGGTAGTGTGCCACGTCGGTACTTACTGTAGATTCTTCCAATTCCAGTTCCAGCACGATGAACACAAGAGCCGGCCGGACGCATGAAATTGCAGTACTTTTTCTGTCCGGGATGTGGTAATTCGCGGCGTTATTTCTCGCAGTCGCGGCCTGAGGAGGTTGAACGAACTGGATGGACGCGCAATGCAAGAAGCTAACTAGCAATTGTCGTCACTTTGACAGAGCAATTCTATGCATGTTCCTTGCCGCCAGGCCGATCCAAGGAAGGGTCACTTTCTGGGGGCGTGACTTTTGCGAGCTGGACAGCGATATGATGGCGAGCTCCAGCTTTTCAGCACGGTAGAAAAGAGAAGAGAGGAAAAACTGTTTGCCGTCGTCAGTGCTCCGGTCACTCCGCAGGGTGTCAATGTGCCATCTCCGTCAGTCACCGAGAAATACCTACTACTACTAGTAGTAGGGACACGCCGTAGCGTGGCCACTGTCATCGATCTTAACACCTCATATATTATACGGAGTACGTATGTACTATAATATAGTATCACCGTCGTCTGGGACGACATGCAGCAGATGTGTGAATTTGACAGTCGTGTCGTGTTAACCCGTTGAAACTGAACTGCATTCGGCGATTAATTGAGAGTGTGTGTCGTCGAATGTTGTTGGTCGACTCCATGGCGATCGAGGAGATGGGTGAGTGACGTGAAACCGCGGTTGGGTAGCGGACAGTCAAATCAATGTGATGCACGCACGACGGTCGTCGTCCTGCCGGATTGGCTTCATCCGGCGGGTACGGTACCCGTCGACCAGGTACACTGCTACAGAACGCCACGGCACTGCCCTGCGGCCCTGAAAGGACAAAGGAGATGGGATCGAGAATGCAATGGCTCGCTTGACCACCGGGCCGGCGGGCGGCCCACCGCGCGCACCCATAAAAAGAAAGGGAAGGAAGGGAGCAACGCAGGCACGACGAAGCTAGCCCGCACCGCGTTCCCATTGCATTGCCGCCCACCGTCGTACGACCGGCTAACGACTGACCAGCTGACCGACTGACCGGACCGGCCGGCGTGCGGCGACGACGGGCGTGCATGCACCGGCCTCCACTCGGCTAGTACACCAATCAACACGCCCACCAGGACCTTCGAAAGGGCGGGCGTTTCGTCAGTGCTCCTCAAGTGAAGTGGGGCGGCGCTGAGCTGAGCTGAGCTGAGCTGATCTGCGTGCGCCGTCCATGCTAGGTGGGGGCAACACCAACACCAACACCAACACAGCCACTCAAAGGTTTCCCTGGCTTCCTCGGCGTCGTCACCTATTCATCAAAATGGAAGAAGCATGTACCGTGCGTTCTTGTAAAAAGAGACACGGAACGGAACGGAACGGAACTACAGTACATACGCTGCCACTGCAATTTCTTCTGCTGGGGCCTGGGATGTCCTTCAAGCTCAAGTTGACTATGAAACTAACCTCTGCCTTGCCATCATCAATCAATGTATCCAATTCTGGAAGCCGCTGTAGTATTTATTAAAAGTGTCCGTGGCGCCCAAGGCCTAACAAACTAGTACTACCACTTTTTCTTGGGTCAGAATAAACACACTCCAACGAACGACAGCTGAGCTGAGCTCAAACGGGGCTTGCTGCTGCAACCGTGATTCCCCAGCTGCCGTGTTTCGCCAACGACCATCCACCTCATCTCGTGATCGCATCTCATTATACTTATATTGGTGCTGCCTCTAATACCCGCCCCCGTACGGGTAGGATAGAAGGAGGGTAGCTAGCCGTTCAGATCACGCCATTACGAGCATTTTGTTAGGTGCCACACTATTTGTGGTGTCGTGCCGCACATGTGATTTATTACGTACTACGACTGAGCTGTGTACCACCCACAAGGACCAGTCGCGAGATTCGTCCTCGCAGAATGATGATCTGTTTCCCTTACCATCCTACAGTATGTTTGGAGCACAGAGAAAAAAAAAGATTTGTATATAAAATTAAACCGATTCCCGTAAGATTCCTAAATGATTCCTATGAAATTTGTGTTAGACTACTGTCGCAAAATGGCACTATCACGATCTCCCCACAAGAAGAGTGGATACTATTCCTCTCACTCTCTCACACATATAATTGTTGTTTTACTATGGCACTACCATGGTCTTCCCACTAAAAGAGTGCATACTACACTTATGAAGTTTTCATTTCAAACTTTGACTACGGCGCACCTTTTCATGATCCTTTTAAATGTTTACAAGTGGTACAAATAGTTTTATTTCTAAAGATGGTTTCATAAAAGTTTGCATTCAGCAGGAAAGTAGTAGTTAGTTTTTAAACTATTTGGCTTTGAGAAAAACATAAAAAAAAGAGTTATCTATGGCTAGAGAGAGCATTCCATCCATAAATAAGCGATTTATTCAGTTAATATGATGGTCTTTGAAGTAGAATGTTAACTAGTTACATTTTATTATAAAATAATTTTAGATAGTCCATGTGCTAGATATTAATTTAGACGGTTACCTTAGAAGTTCCATCCATCGCGAATGGGCCTATGGTTCAATGATAGGACTGTCCAGTGGGACGCTATCCACCAGAGATCAAATCCTGGTGCTCGCACCTTTCCTGAGATTTTTCCAGGATTTATCGGCGCTATGCTTTAAGTGGTAAGCGACGTTCCCGTCGACGACGAGGTGCCAATGGTGACTTCGGGAATTTCTAGATCTGCCGACTCAGTCCTTCGGAGGTGCTCATAGGGGTAGGGTTTGCGTGCGTGTGTTCATAGGGATGAGTGTGCGTGCGTGTTGTGAACGTCTGCGTTGTACTGTATAATTCTCAAAAAAAAAAAAAAAGAAGTTCCATCCATCGTTTATTTGTTATGGTTGTTGGCTCAATCAGGCTCTCATCTAGCGCATCATTATTTCTCCACCTAATATATATCACATTCACCACTAAGGATAGTCCGAAAAAAGTAGGGATAGAGTCTCATTGAAATGACATGCCAGTGCCAGCTAACATGAGATTAACAATGTCCTTGATGCCTCTCCCGCCACCACTATCGTCTACTCCCTCTATCCCATGGACTTTGTCGTTGGAAAACCGTGTCCCCCTCACAAACACGCTCCCGGGCGACATACTCCATGGGACGGAGGGAGTAGTCTTCACTGTTCCTTTCTCTGGTCTTTAGCTACCCAGATCAGTGTCACCTCACCGTTTCACATATGAATCACTATCACTACCGTTGGTCTACTGTCACGACCATCTCACAAAGCCAAAAAAACTGGTTAACTTGAACTTTCTGAATCCTAACCGAGGTTGCTTGAGCTTGTAGATGGAGAATGGGTGAGGCAATAGAAAATTCGAGTACTATACTGTTTTAAAACACGGGTGAATGTTTTAAAATTTTCATTTATAAAACATGATATTTTAAAATAGTTGATTGTATGAAATCTAAGATGACACATTGGGAGTTCTGAGTTTAGAAATGATAATGATGAGTCATACCTCTATATGAGTTCCTTTGTCCTAAAAAGCCACATCAAAGTCCATGCTTCTCCAGGCCTAATAATAAGAGTAAAAAAAAAATGCTCACGGCTGCGTTTGATGTCGTGTCCGTCCTCCCCCATCTGCTTTGGAGTGTTTTACAATTAAGTACTACTCAGTAGTAATAAACAAGTAGCAATTAGAGCATTCACAAGAGGCAAATCTTTGGGCAAATCTGAGGGAGAGGTGGAAGGTGGGTAGGAAAGGACTCTTGTGTGACGGGTTTTCTTTTTGGTCGCTCCTGTGCTTTCTCCTTGGAACGGAACGGAACGGAACTGAATGGGTCAAAGAAAGGGGCTGCTCCCAACCAAAGAAAGCGCACATGCCAGTGCGGAATCCAGAGGGCAGGATAGGGATTGCCTGCCCTGGCCCTGTGGCGTGACAAAGATAACCACAGCTCAAAAATATTGCAAGGTAGGGCATGATCTAACATGTCAGCTTCAGCCACGTGGTGGTGCGCATCCATTGCGATCAGGAACAGGATATATGCAAATAATCTATTTATTTTAAAATGCCCCCTAGTTCCAAACTATAAGATATTTTCGCTTTATCTAGATTTAGAACTTTTGTTAAACACCTAGCTATATATTTATATCTAGATATATAGTAAAAATTATGAATCTAAAAATGTCAAAACGTTTTAGGAAGTAACTATACATCTTATTTTTTAATTAAGTGTGTGTGTGTGTGTGTGTGTGTGTGTGTGTGTGTGTATATATATATATATATACAAACATTAATATTTATGATGAGTATCATTACATTAATAGTGAAATATATTTTTTATAAAATAATTAAGAGATATAAACAATGATAATATTTTCTATAAATCTAAACTTAAAAACGTTTAATTCATCAAAAAATGTGTAATCATTTAGAACGGATAAGTTTTTTCTTTTTTAGGAAAGAATTTTTTTTTTTCATAGTGAGGTCATTTCTTTTTTCATGTTTGATCTTGCACTTACATCTGACGGGAGAATTGAAGAACCCTAGGTTAGATAGAATACATAATCTTGTGGCAAAGCGTTCCAAAGAGCAAACTGTTATCTAGTACTCCCTCTTTTAAATTATAAGTCGCATTGACTTTTTTGGTACATCTATTTTGCTATGTATCTAGATATAATAATGTATTTAGATATATAGCAAAATAAATAAAAAAATTAAAGTGACTTATAATTTAGAACGGAGGAAGTACTCTTTCTGTTCCGATTTGCAGGTTGTTTTGGCTTTTGTAGCTAGATACATAATTTATTTAGGTGCATATTAAAAATTAAATTATGCATCTAGAAAAGAAACACGACATATAATTTGGGACAAAAGTTGTTGTTTCCATCATTTTCAAGATATAAAACGTTAGACTAGAAATGAAAGCTAGGGCACAGTAGCTTAGCTTGTGAGTCATGGCCTCCTTGGAAGAACTAATTGTGGATAAGGAGGCAAGAATGAATAATTGGGGTGGGGCCTTGGCCGGCTGTTTCTGCTAATGGCCCTGCAACCACTCCCCGCCGGTGGAATCCACGCACCTCCCAGTCCACTAGATGCACGCACATGTCTCCGATTACTTTGCTGTAGATATTCCAATTCTCCATCTCCCTTTTTTGGTGCTCTCATCGGATAAACGGAGGACCGAACCAAATGTTCCAATGAACAGTCAGAGTTTACATTTGGCCGTTCACTGGAAATCCGCAATCCAGTTTCAACATTCAACAGATGATGCTACTGAAATGCGCAATTCCGGACGTCTGACTCTTGACTATCATCAATTTCTCATACATGTGCGGATGCGTCACAATGAAAAGCGGCAGCTGCAAAGGCTGACCGTATGCTTGTAACATTGCATGTGAACAGTGAAAAGCCAGCTAGGTGTGTCAAGCAAGCGCCAAGGCCATGGCATAAAGTCCAGGCCGCAGTTGCAAGAGAACAGGTATCAAGTTAATTTGTTGCCCTTGGTAAATGATTCCTACTATCAAAGACTGAAGGTAAAAAAAAAAGGATGTACCAAATATGCTCATTATTCTATCTGGTATCTACAGCTTCCTTTGAAGAAGAAAGAAGAAAAGAACCAGCCGATACACATCGAGCTACATGTCCACTCTACAATTATCCAGACATGGCTAAACTCTCTGAACGCAGGAGCTTCACTCATGGCATCAAGTGCAACTCTTGCAGCCTCAGGGGAAACCTCCATTGGAGGTTCTGTTCAAAAAAGTTTGTTCTAGTCCTGGCAGCTGGTTTCAGCTGCTCTTGAATGAGCATAAACGCATGATCGGACAAGGCAGGCATGGCAACAATTCATCAAGTGAGGTAAAAAAAAAATCACAGAGGAGCTAGCGCCGCCCGTTCGCCCAATTCCTAAGGTTATTCCTGGACTTCACTATCGGTTGTCTGCTTTGATGCTTGGGCTTTGGTAAGTCACCCAGCTCCATTACTTGTATCGTGCGTTGCCTTTTGGCTGCACAGACAGAGGTATGGAACAAATTAATGAAACCGAAACAGTAAAAGATCTATTAGTGACAAATGATGATAATACTGATGAGTGTTAAAATAGAGACGAACCATTCTCCGCTTCCTGGTAACGCTCTTGGAGCCTTCGCTTTGCTGCTTCCAGCTTCCTGTTATTATCCAAACCATCATCGTAAATCTTTGGCTTTGCCAACTCTAGCTTGGCTCCTGCCGAAGATTGAGCGCCGAGCCTTGATTTCTGGGGAAAGGAAAACAGATAATATGTGAGTCAAGAGGTCTTAATCATAGTCAAAACATAATGGCTGGGTATCATGTACTTACATCCATATGGCTTGCCATAGGTTTTCTTTCAATTGCAATTTGTTCTCTAGTCTGTTTCGGCTTCATGTCACCAAATGGTCTCTGCTGAGCTGCCTTTAATGGTCTCCCCGGTCCAGATTCATAACTTGAGGGAATAGATTGCTTGTTGAGCACACCATGAGGTTTGGCATGCAGACTTGAACTTTGGGGTTTTTGTGGGTTTGCTTGCCTCAATGGTGGCTCTTGCCTTGCCAATTCTGGCCTCCTGGATTGAACTTTGTCGACAACTCCAGGAGAAGAACGAGGAGGCTCTTGCCTGACAACTGCTGAATGGTTTTCAAGTCTCCCACCATTATTACCCCTCTTGCTTCCAATGCTCGTGTCATTATTATGTCTCAAATCTGCCATCGTATGCATAACGTTAATTATCATAATGTTAAAAACAAGAAATAAGCATGGAAAATTAAGAACTACTAAATTGTTGTACTCACTTCCATCTTCATCCATTTCATCAAAGAACTTCAGGTCGGGGACAAGAGAGGAAAAATAAAAAAACGCAGAGTCAGATTTTGTTGTTCAACACCAAACCCAATCAGGACTTAACTGTATCAGTACCTGAGAGAGTTGAATAACTGTATCAGTACCTGAGAGAGTTGAATAGCAGTGGTCTGCGTAGCAAAGAAGGCCCCTTCGTCTAAAGGTGGAGAAGGAAGCCCTTCTTCTTCCTCTTCATCCACAACAGAAGGATTTGAAGAGCCAGGGGAGTTCTCTACAGATCCAAAGAATAAATATCCATATTAAGCTAAGATGTGAATCTTCATTTAGAAACTGTTAGATCAACTAAGGGTTCAACAAATTCACTTCAGTTACCTGCCAGGGCAGCATTTGTAGTACTGACCCATTCATCAACCAAGACTTTCCAACCTCTGAATCACAAAAGAATCTCATGTGTCAACAACATTTCCAAGAACACTAACAAGAAGGCATTTCCAATGATTAAGTAGCTAAGCTAGAATTGGTTCTTTAAAGCAACTGTGAAGTAGCCCTAGAGACAAAAATTCAGTAAAAAGAAGATGGAACTTACTCAATGAGAGTGCGAACGAGGTGCCGAATCTCTTGTGAGTTGTGTTTCCGCAGCCGGTTAACAGCTCTTCCAATCTCAGTAGCCTGTAATGAACAGTCCTAAGATTAAGAAACCAAACAGCCAGAGCAACCAGGGAACAAGACACTGAGACACATCATAGAGCTCATGTATGCAATATTCATCCAGTACCTTTAGCGTAGAGACAGACAATTGCATCAACTGCAGCCGCCTCAGTGATTCGAACAAAGTGGCATCCGACTGTAGAAACACCACGTTTTAGGTTAGACGAATTCAAAGTTACAAACTTTAGCAATTGAAGAAGTGAAGGAATCAGCCAGTACATGATCTTCCTTGTGCAAGAGAAGTTCCTTGATGCGGATAACCTCGCCTACGATCTGTGACTCCTCATCGATCTCATTGGTGAGTGCCTCAAGCTCCTCAGCCTCGTGGTCTTCTTCTCCTTCTTCCATATCATCCGCGGCGTGCTGCTGCTCATCTTCCTCCTGTTGGTCGTCGTCTTCGTCGTCATCATCGTAACTGTGGCCGTAGTTGCTGGCCGCGGCGCGGCGGAGGCGCTCGTCGTCAGAGTCGGAGTCGGAGTCCTCATCATCACCGTGGCCATGGCCGCCGCCGTGGGCACCGTTGCTGCTGCTGTCGACCTTGCACTCCTTCTCGGCAACGCGGCGCACGCTGCCCTTGTCCTCCTCGACGGGAGTGGCCGGGGTGGTGGACGCCGCGGCGCTGCCGAAGGACGGCGGCGCCGGCAGCGCCGCGTCGCGGCGGAGCGAGGTGAAGAGCCTCTCGGCGATGCGGTCGCGGCGGTGCAGGAGCTCCCGCGGCGCGTCGGTCGCCGCCACTAGGATGGCGTTCTCGATCACGTCGCAGATGCCGGCGCCGGCGCCACGGAAGAAGTCGCGCCACCGATCCAGGCCGTCGGCCATCGCCGTGGCCGTGGCCGTGGCCGCCGCCGGTCCCCGCCGGGCCTCCGTGGGAAGACCTTCCCGCGCCGCCAAGATCGGCCTCCCTCGGCCGCGATTCCCACCACCGGCACAACCAAGAACCGATGCTCCCCTGCCTGCTTCTATCTTTTCTTTCTTTCTTGTTATCAAATTACGCCGCGCGCACTGGCACGGAACCAACACCAAGAATCCAATCTCTCCCGCCCGTCCAACGGCGAATCAGATTCCCCCGAATCCGCGGCGGGGGCAGAATCACCAACCAATCAATCGAGAAACAGCAGAGGAACAAGAACAGAGCGAATCCGGAGGCGGAAGGAATCGATCGGCGAAGAAACCAGCGTCACCTTCCTTGGCCCCCACGTCCCCGTTCCTTGACGGTTTCAACAACCCCCTCCTCTCCCACCCGGAGCACAGCACACACAGCACAGGGCGGCGCGGCGGTAGCCTAACCAAAGCAAACCTTATCTGGCCTGGCTGGCTGACCTCTACCCCTGCTGCGGAAGGAAGCAAGGGAGGGAAGCCGGGAAGGTGAGGTTGAAGAGGGAAGAGGGGGGCTGACGAGACGGGGCGGATAGGGACGGGGATGGCAGGGTACGCAAACCCACGAGACCTACGCGGCCACCAAACACCAGCAACTACTCCCCCTCCCATGGACCATGCCTCGCCACCACTAGCAGCAGCAATTGCAGTAACAAACTGCGCGTTCCTGGCGTCACCGCCGCCCGCCCTCCGTTCTCTGCACCTTTCTTCTGTAGTGGAGTAGTAGAAGTTCTTTCTTTTTTTTTTACCAGACCAGAAGAAGCGAAGGGCAGGACGCGGCCGTGCTCAAGCCGCAGGGGATGCCGGAATTGCTGGGACAAAGAGAGGAGAGGGGAGGGGGAGGGGAGATGGGTGAGACGCGGCGGCCTCGTGGCTGCTTCTTGTTGCTTTGACCCTGTCGACTCGGGCGTCGGAGGGCGTCCTTTCCGTTAAGGCCTTGTTTAGATTGGCTTCCAACTTTCAAGTTTTTACACTCTTCACATCAATTTTTTCCACACGTTGCAAGTGTATTAAATATAAATAAAAAATAACTAATTATATAGTTGGGTTGTAAATCACTGAATCTTTTCGGTATAAAGTTGGGTTGATTGGACAATATTTGCCACAAACAAACGTCAATCTCTCTCCTCTCATAAATTTGTTGCCGCATATAAAGAGTATTAAATATAAATAAAAAAAATAACTAATTACATAGTTTTGTTATAAATCACGAGACGAATTTTTTTGGTGGTATGATTGGACAATTTTACCAAATAAATAAAAACGGTCCAAATAATTCCACACCTATCTAAACAAGGCCGTCCCTTTTCTTTTCTGTGTTGCAGTGTCCCTGATTAATTAATTGATTGATTGATGCTCGCTCAGTCACAAAGTCACATGGTGGCTTTTCCATGAATATATAGTTTTGTTTGCATATCTGGATTATTTACTATTTGGAGCGTATCTTTGTTGATCCATAATTGCAAAGACATTTCTTCTCGGTATAAAATGCGTATGAAGAGCCAAAGTTTTTTTCGGCGCCGCACAGCATGTGAGATGGATGGAGGAGTGGGATACGGATGGATGACCTGTTCGTATTATAGCTTATAAGTTGTTACTGATATCGTAAGTCAAGCATTTCAATCTTTACCCATCAATTTTAGAGAATCCATACAGTTTCACTACATATAAATTTAAATTATATATATTGCGAAAGTATTTGTCACAGTAAGTCTAAAAATATAAAACTTAAATTGTTACCATGTACAACTTTTTTTGGAATTAATGATCAAATTTAAAAATATTTGGCCTAAGACAAAAGTAACAAAATATAAAAAAGAACAGAGAGAGTAAAACTAGAAGCCAAACATCATATTGATTTTTTTTTTTTAATCACGGCTCTCCTCATAGCCTCATTTTTATACAAAACATAGAAACTAGATCAGATCAACTTATTTTGATTGTTCTTTATTTGTGCAACTTTTTAGAAACATCCTTTTCTAACCGCTCTACCAAACAAGAAATAATCTATAAAGTGCCACTTTGACTAACATTATATAGAAACATAATATTATTATATATTGAAAGAGTTATATATTGCGAGTGTCGTTTAGGTAGTTATAGTTAATAGATAAAATATTAGAACAATATTAAATGAACCTTTAGTTAGAGTATCAAATATACCCGTGCATTGTAACGAGACATAATTTTTTTTTTATGGTAGTGCCAATGATAATAAGGTAGCAACTATTTTTGGGTTGAAGCTCCAACCTTTAACAAATAAATTCTAAAGTCCATATTTTAGTATTATTAGTGCAATAAAAGGTTAATCTCATATGGAAAACTGAAAGGATATTGAGTCAAGTTAAATAGACAATTATTTAATGCAATTTTTGGACACATAGAAAAGGTGGAAGACAAGACACACACTCGCGCTCCACGCCCTGAACGGGCTCAGGGGGCCAAATCCATGAGATGAGTGGTGTCCTGCTAATGGAGGTTTTTGCAGCTCTAAACTCAGAAGAAGGTGAGAATAAGGGATGCCGGACAGAGAGAGAGAGAGAGAGAGTGAAAAGAGAGATGGAAGAATATTTTCACTCTTTAGTATTAATAATATCAGATATAGATGTGTGGAAATAACTCTTTTAGAATCATTTTTAAAAAAAATAAACTGTAGGCATCAAAACCTTACACAAAGAATCTATTTTTCAAGCAAACAACTATAATAAATAGCGAAAGAAATGCTTCAACGAATCAGGAATTGTATCTTGCAGTTAGCACCTTGATCGCAGCATCTTGGCTATTCCCGCGTATAGATACTCCCTATCAGAAGTGAATATGTGTTTCTCGCTTTTGTTGAGAGGGAATTCATCTTTGTATTTTGACCACTAGAAGGAGCGGCAGAAGCCACTTCCGACAGAGTCCGCTTCAAACAATCGTGGTCGTCCGATGAAGGATCCGATGGCTGAAAATAATGGGGGCCACGTGGACAATGGTTCTGGAGAGGATCCGCCCGGCTATTGTAGGGGAGAATGTGCAGTGCATCTAACGTCTTCCACCACTAGTGTGATGGTGGCTACTGGCTAGCGTTGGATGCGGGATTCTTTTTTTTTAATCACTTTTTTTCTATAATGCGGGGTTCCATTTATAGTGGCTGCTGGGACAGCTGAAGGGCCGGCCAATCGGGTTGTCCTTTTCCAGTAGTAATAAAAGGTAGCTTCATGTGGCAGAAATAAAAAGGAAACCGGAATAGAAGACTACTAGTAGTATAGTATGAAAAGAAGCTCAGTAGCAAAAAAAAAAAAAAAAAGATCGCTTTCGACGCGCTCGTATGAAAATCAAACGTTACGCGAAATAGTGTGATTCTAGGTCCAGAGTTACTACACTTCCTTGAGCTCAAATTGGCGTGGAATGCATGAGTCAGTTAGATATGTTTCGTTGTTTATAACGCGGTGCGAATCACAGTCCTGCGTGCGTGTGCCTCTACGGAAATTGTTTTAGAATTGACGATAGTAATAAAACTGACAAACTGAAACGTGCATCTCCATCTTCATCTGCATCTCCATCTCCACCCACCAGGTGAGACGAGAAGAAGGAAAACGACGCGTATCAGCAGGCGAGACTAGCTGCGGCGGCACCGAAACCGTGTGAGGAGAGCCGGGGCCCGGGGCGCGGAGAGGACAGACATGGCAGTGTGGCACGGGCCGGGACCGGAAACATGTGTTTCCCATGCCGGGTTTTATTTTTCAGCGAAGCGAAAGAGAGGGTGGGATAATAATAGGATTAGGAAAATGTACCCAACGAAAACAAGCAAGCATGGCTGCCGAAGCAATCCGTCATGCGCGCGCGTGCATTGCATTGCATCCAGGCACGGGCACGGGCACGGGCAACGGGGCCAGGGCCAGGGCCAGGGCCAGTGACGGAGGGAGCCCACGTGAGCGTGAGCGGGCTCGGGTGGAAGGGGCGCCAAAACGCGGGGAATTTGGGCTCCCGCCGGTGGGCCGCTGCTGGTTTCTCGCTTCCCGCGGACGGGGAAACCGGGGCCCCGACTGGCGGCGTGCGTGGCTTAGCTGAGCAGTGATGTCAAGCGCAGCATGCGTGTGTGGTCGTCTGGCAGGAAGGGTCCTGGAAAGCAAGCAGAGACGGTGGTCACGCGGCCCGCCTGCCACGTCGCACGTGCATTATTAGAGCCTGGAGATTTTTTATTGGAAATACCGTCGTCTTGTACTACTACGTACAGTAACTTTTGTTTTTTTAATCTCGCACTCGCAGGCTCCAGTTTTCTTCCGCCTTGTTCAGATGGAGGAGACAGAGTGATATTCGCTCCGTCCTTGCACCAAACACGATGAAGACTTTCGTTTGTATTTGATAAATATTGTCTAATCGTGATCCAACTAGATTCAAAAGATTCGTCTCGTGATTTACAACCAAACTGCATAATTAGTTATTTTTTTTTTACATTTAAGACTTCATACACGCGGGTAAAAATTGATCCGATGGAGAGAAAGACCTACAAAGAGAACAAGGCATTCCCATCCTGTTTTCTTTTTGTCCTCCAATCCAAATGGTTTGAAATTTTAACCCGCTCTCCGGTCCCCACGACAGGCAGTGTGGCGCCAAGCACGTGCACGTCCGTCCTTGCAATACCTCACCAACATGATGCGAAACGTTTTACAGCACGTTTTCGTGCCTTCCCCTTGCAGGCTATATATCCAACAGACAGATCAGTCGACGACGCGCAAAAAATGAAAGAGCGTCACGGGGACCAGGCTCAGTTCCGTCTCTGCGAACGCGAACCGATGTAAAATGTTTTTTTCCCCCTACTAAAGATCTGAACCGATACGCGCTTGTGACAGGATTTCTGTGTTCAGGGATTCGCCGGTTAGGTCGTCAGTCATGACGATTGTTTGTAATCACCAAAAGATCGGCGTCATTCAGCTAATCAAAACTAATAATCTCTCTTGCCCTGTGACCTAAAATAATATAATAGTATCATCATGATATGACGATCGCTTTGCAACAATAGTTTGGCCAAAATGCCAACTGTTTCTTTTCCGAAAATGAATACCCCCGGACGGAGGACATGACAACCATAGATTACAGCTAATGTATCCAGTTCAAGACAGTAGATGAGATGAATTGAATTGGAGTTGCAACCTCCAAGTTACTTATTCTAATCGAACACGAGTTTGTTACTTATTCTAATCGAACGCGAATTTGACCGT
Organism: Chrysopogon serrulatus; assembly: GCA_015844335.1. Taxonomy (NCBI): domain Eukaryota; kingdom Viridiplantae; phylum Streptophyta; class Magnoliopsida; order Poales; family Poaceae; genus Chrysopogon; species Chrysopogon serrulatus. Next base: position 8,024 of record JADLZL010001720.1, on the reverse strand, counting down.
TCTCGAGTTCCATCTGTGCTCCGTCTCAGACTTGACTGGACCTGATCTTATCCCCCACATAACAGCTGGGAGGCCGGTTTTTAGGGCAGCAAAAGTTGACCTAACCCCAACTGACATTTTCCAAGCAAGTAACAGCTCGAGATAAACAATCCAAGTCAATTAGAAACACATGCGCAGCACAGCATTGTCAATAAGAAAGTGCTATCGGGAGGGAGACACTTTCCACAAGGCAACAATTTTGGAAGGAGACCAAGTGTAGTAGTACCGAGGGGCGTCAAGTCAAATAAGTTAGGTAAAATGCTATTCATTCACAAGTACAAATGTTAAACGGAAAACCTCACAACTCACAAGCACCAGTTTGTTCCTCATTCCAAAGTCAGTTAAGCAAACCCATGTTGACCAACGCAGTCAGAATGAATTTCAAAGTACCAACCCAAACGGCAAAAGAAACACAACTCATGACTCGGGTGCGACAACCTTTACTGAAACAGGTATCTGCCAAAAGACTGCAACTTTTGTTTAGATAAAGCTGCACCCATACGACGAACTGAGTAAACCCATATATACTATAACACAATAACAGATCAAATTGCTTCACCAGGAAACAGCACTGCGCATCTATTGAAGTCATGGGACCACGCCTCAAAGGAGGATTATTTCTGCATCCTTGGATGCTCTTCTCATCTTCAGGAGACGTTTGAGGGATTCTTTGTTCAGTTTGTTGTTGTCTTCTATTTGCGCACTTCTAAGTACAGGTGCATCTTTAAGCAAAAGTTTCAAGAAGCCTGATTCTGCACAGGAACCAGTGAAGTTGTTCATAACAACAGTATAAAGGTTCTTGAAGAGACAATCCTGGTGATCAACTGAATCCCAGAAATTTGAGGTGGGTGCAGAATAGCCCCTGCGCATAAGCTGCAAAGTGAAAAATGTTAAGGAGGCGGAGATTCATGAGATGTAGCAGGGCAAGGATTTTCATCAGCCATACCTGTAGCTCCATGCGTCGCAAGTTGGGAGCAATTTGAAACAAACAGTGAGCAGCGTTTGCTTCCTTCAGGTTACCAAGGTCAAGCTCCAGGGTTATCTCCGTCAGCCGATTTAACAATCTTGGTAGTTTACCAGGCATGATTCCATGTGCTGAACACTGTAAAGTGGCAAGGTGTCACCTAACATATGACTCGATGATGAGATAATAAAAATCATGGGATGTGCTGTGCCAACTTCTTTGTTCGTACCTCAAAGGCGTGCCCGAGTAATGAAATATTTTCAATATCTAAAAGCGAACCAATGAATTGAGAAAGATTAAAGTTGGACCCAGCCCTTGGGACATAACCAGTGTTAACTCGCAGGTTAATCACTGCTGAAGTGACATGTGGCGTAACAAGATTGAGATGCTTAAACATGCCATCAACTCTTAGGACTTTGAGCTTTGTTGAGTGGATAGTGATATCAGCAAAGCTGAGCAACCTAGAGAGAATAAGCTCCTCTAAGTTCGGGCAGCTTGCTACTAATTCCCCAATATTGTTTTCAGTTGCACAGAACTCAACAAAATGAAGGGTATGCATTCGCTTAAAGCCTGTAAACAGAGGTGGCAACTGAAATATACAACCTTGCAGGCAAGCATATTTTTTTTTTCTAGAACACGACTTCACGTGCGCTTCATTAAGGAGAATGTCAAAGATACAGAGAGGCAAACAGACCCCCTAAGGCGAGCGGCCTTGGGGGAGAGGCCGAAGCAGGCAAGTCAGGCTACAGGAACAACACAAAAAGAGAACGCAGACCGCAAGCGACTACCATTATCGAGCCCCAGCAGCCGCAAGGAACGCCGAGAGCGCGGAGAAACCGGCCGTCAGCCAGTCACTGCCCTCCTGGGAAATCTTCTCGACCAGCCGTTCCGCGGAGCAGGAGACGCTATTGAACACGCGGGCATTGCGTTCCTTCCAGATCATCCAAGAGACAAGCAGCACCGAGGAGTCGAATGGCCTGCGCAAGCAGTCCGCAAGCTGGCCTCGGACGTGCAACCACCGGCCGGGCGAGCAACGCGCCATGGTGGGGCGCAAACTGCTCCCGCCAACAGACCGCGAGGAGCCGGAACCACACCTCGCATGCATAGACGCACGAGAGGAGCAAGTGATCCACCGTTTTCAGGTTCTTGGGCGCAAAGCGCCGCGAGTCCGGGCCGAATCTTGAAGACCATGTTTGTGCCGGGCGGTCACCGTCCAAATGCGCCTTGCGGCCAACCAACCAAAAGAGCTTGACCTTGGCGGCGCCGAGGCCCTCCGTAGTTCCTTTGCGCCGAGCATTGAGGACATTCCTGTGAAGAAGGCCCCATGCGCCGAGGCAGCGAGTATGCACCATCCGGGCGCCCACCGCCAGACGAGGCGGTCCGGCCGTTGGGGCTGCAGCCTGACCGCCTCAAGCTTCTCCCCGCAGAAGGACGTACTCAACAAGCACAGCGCCGTGGAGAGCCCCCGTGATGTGCCTTACCCATGCCCGCCAGCGAGAGCATCCTTGACGCCGCCAGAAGCGGCGGCCTACAGCCGGGGAAGAGGTGCGGCGCAAAAACTTCGTATTGGCCCTTCCAGGAGCCACGAAGTCGAGACCAAAAACGGGCCGAGACACCATCGCCCGGCCCACAGCGACCGAGCTATTGAACATCGCAAAGAATAACCGGCCCGCTCCGGGCCGGCAACCTTGTCCAAGGTGGCGCGGTGGCATCACGCCTCTGCCACTCCCACCTGAGCCGCAGCGCAAAACCAAGAACGCGGAGGTCAGGGAGACCAAGACCGCCATAGCATTTGGGTGAGCAGACAATTGGCCACGCCACCTTGCACTTGCCTCCCACCACAGTTTCCGATCCACACCACAGGAAGGCCCGACGGCGTTTGTCAATTTGCTTCAAGGCCCAGGCCGACAAGCAGCAAGTGATGGACACATGGACTGGGATGGCCGACAGCGTCGCTTTGGTGAGTGTCAGCCTGCCAGCCGTGTTAAGCAGACCCGCCTTCCAGGTTGGGATGCGCCTCGCCACAGCGTCGACCAGACGCTGTTCCTCCGCGCGTGGCAGGCGGGAGACGGAGAGCGAAGCACCCAAGTGGCGGCAGGGGAAGGGCGATAGCCGGCAGGGGAACACCTGTTGAACCAACAGGACATCTTCGTCTGTGCAGCGGATGGGGGAAATGAGGCACTTGTCAAGGTTAGTGAGCAGCCCGGAGGCGCCTGCGAACAGGTCCAGGATTGCCCGAATGCAAGTGAAATCCTCCCGCCTCGGGAGGAGGAAGATGACCAGGTCATCCGCGTACAGGGAGACACGGTGACTGAACTGCTGGCCCGGCAGTGGCGAGAGCATGCCCCGCGTCTCAGCGTCCAGCACCAGCGCATTGAGGATTTCCATAACCAACACGAACAGGAGTGGCGAGAGCGGGTCGCCCTGCCGCAGACCTCTGGCATGGTAGATGCGACGACCCAGGCGGCCATTCACGAACACCTTTGTGCTAGCGGATGAGAGCAAAGCTGCAACCCAGTCCCTCCATTGCCGGGGAAAACCGAAGCGTTCCAAGACTTCAAGCAGGAAGGGCCAGGCCACGGAGTCGAAGGCTTTTGCAATATCGACCTTCAGCAAGATACAAGGGTGGTGCCTAGCATGCAACCAGCGACAGTAAAGTTGGACGGAGCGGAAATTGTCGTGGATGCGCCTGCCTTTGATGAATGCCGTTTGGTTAATCCTGACCAACTGGTCCATGAAAGGCGCCAGACGCATGGCTAGCGCCTTGGAAACCAACTTTCCAAAACTGTGGATGAGGCTGATAGGCCTATAGTCTCGTAGGCTTTCCGGGACCTCGATCTTGCGTAACAGCACCATGGAGGCATCATTGAGCGTGTAAAAGCTCCTCCAGTCTTGCAGCCAAATGGAATTGAACGTTGCGCATATGTCGTCCTTGGTCACAGGCCAGGCAGCCTTGTAGAACCTCCCGGTGAACCCATCAGGGCCGGGAGCACGGTCAGACGGGCAATCCTGGACCACCTTGGCAATCTCCTCCTCGGTGAACATCACGACAAGGTCCAGCAGGTCGAGCCGTGGCAGCGCAAGGCGTTCAAGATCGATTCGGTGGAGGCGCCGAAACCTGGTGCCCAGCAGCGCATCAAAGTACTGGAAAACGGCTCCAGACTTCGCTTCTTCCGTAGTAAAGGAGAGCCCCTCATGGACAATGGACGGGATATAGCTCTTGCGCTTTCTATGGCAGGCTTGTAAATTGAAGAATTTGGTGTTCGCATCACCATCTCTGAGGAACCGGCATCGTGAATTCTGCCTGGCAATCGTCCTGGAAAGGGAGGACAGGCCCAAAGTGGCCACCTTCAGCTCACGGCGCAGCTCCACCTCATCAGTGGACAGCGGTCTGGACTCTTGAGCAGTGTCAAGCTCATAGATCACTACTCGCGCCATGGCCAGCTGCAAACGAATGCTCCCAATTCGCTGGGCACTCCAACTTCGGAGCGCCTTGGCCACGCCACGCAGCTTGTAGTCTAGTGACCTGCATGCGTCCGCGAGGGGTAGCGGGCAGGTCCATGCTGCAGCGATCACCTCCAAGAAGCCATCCACCTTTGGCCAGAACGACTCGAAACGGAACCGTGGTCTGGCCCAGGGCTCCGTGCAGAGGACCAGGAGCAATGGCGCGTGGTCCGAGCAGTCCGAAGAGCGACAATGCAGATTATAGTAAGGGTGGTATTCCAGCCACGCGACCGTGGCGAAGGCGCGGTCGAGACGTTCCAGCGTAGGCCTCCTTGTTTCGCTGCTCCAGGTGTACAATCGGCCCGAAAGATGTAGCTCAGATAGTTGGAGGGCATCGATGCAACGACGAAAGCGCTGCATTTGCCGTCTATTCAGCCTGTCATTATTTTTGTCCTGGGCTTGGTAGATCAAATTGAAGTCACCACAAATCAGCCATGCACCAGTGCAGGAGGCAGCCAGGCCCTCGAGCTCCTGAAGAAAGGCCTCCTTCAACGTGTAGTCGGTAGGCCCATACACGGAGGTTAGCCAGAAGGAAACAACGTCAGCGCCGTCCACGGGGTGGAGCAGTACCGTGACCGAGAAGGCGGCAATGTTGAAGTTGGATCCGCGCCACAGGTCCCTGCGCCACCCAACAAGCACACCCCCCGCAACGCCAACAGCGGGCAAGAAGCAGTAATCAAAGTCTGGGCCCATCATCTCATTAAGCATCGTTACAGAAAAGTCATTGACTTTGGTTTCTTGAATGCAAACTACCGAGGCGCGTTCAAGGGTAACAATATCCTTGACAGCGGTGCGACGAGCCCGGCTGTTGAGCCCACGGGCGTTCCAGATGAGGATTTGGTTGTATTCCATACGGAACCGTGGAGCGACCGGGACGATGAGCAGTTAGTCATCCAACGTAGGCGTGGCAATCTGCAGGCCGCCCGCCGGGAAGAGTTCACGCATGGCTGCACGTTTGGACGAGGAGAGAGGCTCCCTGAAGGTCTGGTGGAACTTTTCGACGTAGGCGGCGTCGGGGGTCGGGCGAGAGCCCGTGACCTCAACAGCTGGCCTCCATTTCTTCAGCAGGACTTTCCTGGCCTGAATCTCCGGCTTCGGGTCACGGAGGTGTGACAGAGACGCAATGCGACGTCCTTCGGGACGACATTTGGGCGGTCCGACGCTGCAAAGAACCGGCCGGATGGGGGAGACTTGGGTGAGCGGTTCCCTCGCAGGGAGGCGGCTGACTCAATATAGTCCGGCCAAATGACGAGGCTCGGGCGCCGCCATGCGCGGCTTAGCGTGGGACCCGCATCACGACGCCCCGAGGTTGGGTCGCCAAAGCCGTAGCCGTGGCGAGGACGAGGGAGGTGGGGGCGAAGGCGGGCCGCCCCAAAGAGGGCACCGCCGCACGACCAACAGAGAGGGAGGCCGAGCACTGGTATCGGGGGAGCATCCTACCCTGGCCGCTAGCCATCGTGGAGGCCCGGGGGACGAAGCTTAGCCGAGGTCGATCCAACGAATCCAAGGCGGCCGGGCGCATCGATGCCCCACTCGACCGGGACCCGGCGGGCGGCTGTGGGAGGGCCGGACTCGTAGGCCAACCGGCTCGAGCGAGCATGGCCTAGAGGCCCATGAAGAGCGAGGGTCATCCGGAGCGCCTTCCCGTGAAGCCAGCGACCCGTTGACTGGCGGCGGAATCGGGCAAGGAAGGAATCATCGTGACGCCTGGCCGACAGTCCAGGGCGAGGGGCCGACAGTCAGACACAAGGCCCAACGCCAAGATAAGACGATACCAAGTCGGACCCGACATCGCCGCGGCCTCCCTCGGCCCGGGACAGCAAGCGCACCAATGAGAACAGATCCGAGGGGCCCACGAGGCGCGTCCCTCCGAGGTGGCGCCTTGGCCAAGATCCGTGGCGCCGCCAAGCAATGATCAGTAGGGGTGATAGCGGTTGAAATGCACGCCACCCCGAGCCTTCCTCAACATCGTCGGTAGCGGCAGCCTAACACCGGTAGTCGCCGCCGTTAGGGCGCCCCAATCGTCATCACCATCAGGGCCACCGTCGTGTCCGGCTACCACCATCATTTGCCGCCACCGTCGCCTCCCCCGTCGTGGCCGCCCGGGGAAGCCGGCGGCGTGCCCCATTCTTCCGACGCGACAAGCCGGAGACGGACGAGGTACGAGCACCGGAAGCCGAGCCGAGCAAATTTCAACCGGTGGTGGATCGCTGGCTCGAGGATGAACGTGATCTTCTCATCAGGAATGAAGCTCGGATGCAGGCACCAAGGCAAAGGATTTAAGAACTCCCGGGTCATCGCCCTCCGGACGCCCGGCCGGCGGACCACGCAATGCGGGCGCAGAGCCTCCCAGATGGCCCGGCAAGTGGCGGCCGATCTCGCGTGGAGGGGGACGCGACGCATCCCGACCAGGACACGGAACCTGAACGCTCCCCCAAAGGCCATGGCAGTACGACGCCATGGCCGCCAGACGAGGGGGAGTAGCTGACCCATCGGGGGAGCGCGGAGCACACGGTCCCGGTCAGCGCCGTGCCTGAACCTGACGATGAAATCTTCCGGATCATGGCGGCGCACCAGCACCTCATCGTGGCAAAGCAGGCCGAACCGCTCGTACAAGTAGTGGGCGACCATCGGCCGGAGAGACCGGGGGGCCGGGAGCCTCCGACCATGGCGACGGGCGAGGTCTGTGGCATCTTTCAAGCAGTCAAGTAGCTCGGGCAGAGCAGGCACAACGACAAGGTCGGAGCGCGGAGCCTGGGCCTGGAGAAGTGGAAGGGCACGCCGGGCGGGGCACACGGCCATAGCACGGGGAGTCACCGGCGGAAGTCGGGAGCACAACAACGCGTACCGAGGGCGAGCGCCTGGAGTGCGAGCGTGGCGGAGGTCGTGGTCATCCGCGGCCCCAAGCGCTGGGCCGGGCGCCGGGCGTTTGGCGACGCCGCAGCCAAGGCGCAGCGGCGGCCCGCGACGAGGGGAGGGGTGAGCGGCGCTGCTGGCTCCGGGCTGGCCGCCTCGGCGGCAGGGGGCAGCGCTTGAAGCAGTAGGCCATTCAAGGCCGGGCGGACCGGGCGCTGGGCGACGGCGCGGGAAGCGAAGGGCGCACGGGCGACGACAGACACCTGTAGAAGCCTTCGCCGTGGCCAAGAAGAGCACGCGCCGGGGACATCGGAGAGTTGGCGCTGGGTGAGGCAAAGACGCGGCCGGGATGCGAGCGCCTCGGGTTGCAGCCATGAAGTTTTCACCGCCTCGACGATGGCGACGACGACGACGACGCACGGCGGCGGCCATCACCAGACCCCGCAACGGCCTTGCCCTTACCTGGCGGAGGGGGGGAGGGGGGTTCCGAGTCGCCGAGTAGTCCCTGAGTCGCCAAGGAGATCCTCTCCACGTGATCGCCAAAGAGGGCGCCAGCGAGCCAGCTCCAAGAGACCGCGGCAACGGAAGCTCCTCATCGGCCTCATCCGCCCACGAGCGACGGCGGGATGGGGAGCCGTCCTCCATGGCGCAGCGGGTTGAG